>CM029601.1:37599010-37703948 GCA_017311375.1 Mytilus coruscus | reverse complement strand
CCGAATCGTGACGACATCCGTAAAAATGTCAAAGTGATTACTTCATCTGGCTACAAAATGTAGTAACAACGTGACATTAAAATAAACAGAAAGGGTTGTTCAAGTTAGCCTACGCAATGTTTTTATTATTTTTAGATTTACACTGAGAAAACTTTGGTCATATTGTATATTTAAGTTTGTTCGTACCAAAACGTACTTTTCCAAAACTAAATATTTCGAAAGTACAATGTTTGTATCAGATTTAGCTCACAAACAGTTTTATCAAAATAATAGAAAAGAGTGTCCGATTGCTCGTTTCTGTACAATTCATACTTCTGATTTGGGACGTACATAAAAGTAGAACAGCAAAAATAATTTATCACAGATAACTAGGAAATTTATAAATTCATAAGTTGATCCCTGCAAGTGCTTTTTCAGTATATGCGAGCCTTCTTAGATTGTATTTTTATTATTATATATTCATTTGCTGATACTTTCGTTGGTTTTTTTTTTTTTTTTTTGTATATATAAATGTGAAGTGCGTTGTTTATAGTATTTGTTATTTTACGTTCGTTTTTTTACCTGGTGTGAATTCATTTATCGAAACCCAACCATGTGTTTATAGGCCTGTCCCGAATCAAGAATATCTTGAGTAGTTGAATGTTATATTTTGTTATTTGTAATTTGCTGTTCATGGTAATCGTTGATTTGTTGAGGGAGGAGGATGAGGTCTTGCCTCATATATAAATGTCAATTAGAAGCTCGCGGGTTTTTTTCAGTTTTACGTTAAAAACACCTTGGCCTTATTCACACAAAAGACAAAATTCAAAAGTATAAATACTTATACTTGGATGTATGTCTTGTGATTTTGGAATTCAGAGGGTCGAAAAAGTTAACGTATAATTCCTCGTCTTTATGCATACATTTTCTCAAATCAGGGCAAAGTTAAGCCTTAAGTATGGACAGTTTCCATATAGATGAATACCCCAGATACCCCTTTATTAATATTTGACCTAAATCATCACTATGCTGTTAACATTTTCAAATTATATCCCATTATTTTGATTGACAGGAGAAAATGTTGATACTTAAATGTTATGCATTGCTGCTGTGTGAAGCAATCAATAGGGGCTACGTTAATTCTTTGAAAACAGGATATTAAGATAATTAATGATACTGAATTTCAAAAAAGACTGCAGATAGAAAAAAAGCAGAAAGAAATATGAAATAGTATATAGAAACAATCCAATCTTATCTGTTTGTTTACTGTTTTCATAAAAGTATCTTTCAGCAATTGATTATTCGAACCGTCTTTTCCTCTCAATGTTATAAAATGTTCTTTTTTATTCAAATTTCCTTATTTAGACTGGATTTGGGTAGAATGGGACCATGGACACAGGCTTACATATCTGTATGATGAGCAGATGGATAGATATCAAATACGAAAAGTAGATGAAGCAAGAATACTTGTCAATGAGATGATAGCAGTCGGTTGTAGAGTTGTTAGAAGTAAAGTTAGGATTTCAGTGATATCAAATCTGAAATATATAGAATTACATTATAAACCAAAACCTATGATACCAACTTCATTGCGCATGACACACGTAGTGTTTAGATAACCGTTGTTTGGAACACCAGTCAAAACCTTTTTAGAAATGGAGATTTATGATTTCGACATTTTCTGTACTTTCTACAACTCCTAACTGGAAATAATTTCCACTATTCAAATCATATTAAAACAATATTCTGAAGAAAGGTGTTTTTTAATGCATGATCAAACAAATAACTTTACTTTTCTTTTCGTGATTAAGATAAATCGCCTTATCCGGTTTGAAGACAACTACACTTGTACATTTGTTTGTTTGATAATTAATAACACACAGGTCAAGATTGGAAGTATGAAGACTATGACGGAGGTGAAGGTTCTTTAGGAACTGTACTTCAAGTGAAAATTGAAGGCAAGGTTGTAGTAAGTGTTGTCTGTTAGTATATACAATCTTTACGTTCAGGAGGGCATAATATTTACTGTAAATTCAGAAATTATTGCGTGCATTTATTATTGCGAATTTTGCAGAATGAACAAAAATGCGAGATTAATTATTGCGATTTGTGGAAAAGCTGCATACAGATATATCTATCAGATATAAGTTTGTGAGTTGTTATTATTGCGATTCTCACCCAGTCGCATTATTCGCAATATTAAAAACCTCGCAATAATTTCTGAATTTTTGACGATCGATCAGACATGTGCTGAGCGTGTAAATTTTTTTTACGAATGTCATTTGAAAAGAGAAACTTGGAAAGCTAGCGGGAAGTCGGATTTTGTTAAATGATTCTGCCAGCTGAAAACTTATTCTGGTATGGTATATAGTTAGTCGGTAGTTTCCAAAGGGATATTCAAACTCATAAGTAGAAGACAAACTAACAACGTCATGGAAAAAAAAAGAAAAACGAGAAAAGACAAGCAACAGACTACAAAACACAACAAAGAAACTGAAGTTAAGACTAAACAACACGAACCCCATGCAAGAATGATTAGCGTTACTTGTTCTACGATGTGAAATTAAGCAAAAAGAGGAAAATCGGCATAATAGCATTGCACACGACTACCTCCGATTTTAATTCATAATTATATCTTTATCGGGAACAAATTCTCCACGGCAATCTTTGGGGATCATGTCTATGGTTAGTTAGATGCCGTCCCGTTCAAAATACGATCGAAAAAACTTCACTTAAATTGTAGAATTTAATTTCTATAACACAACTTACATTTTTGATTCTTTCTAATTTGTATAGGTCAGATGGGACGGAACAAATAAAGGCATATTCAAAATTGGATATGATGGCCTTTTTGAAGTATGGTTGTGGTAAGTAATGAACCAACTAGTCACAGAGTTCATGAGGTATAGACATAGATATCGAATACTATATTTTAATAAGGATAAAAAGACACATTTGATTTAAAAACAAATTAGTAATAAAACACGAATAAGTTGATTACTTTTTTCAATATTTGAAGAAAACAATTTGATAATATGAACATCTTCTTTTCTCCCGAAATTTAGAAGTCACGTGTTAACAGTTGCTGTTCTAAATGATACTGAATAAGATGCCACTTCTCAGTCCATTTTTATTTTTGCCAACATGATTTTGATACTATTTTCCTTTTCTATCATTTTACTTCCTTTAGTGATGACTTTGTGAACAATGAGAGAACAATTCGACACATGAAGCCAAATAATCATAGTCATACTGGACAACAGAATCACCACACTTTGAACACCACAAATGAGGATGACCAATTGGACTATGCTATCCCTATATACTCCGATTCATCAGGTAAGCAAATAAACGTACTGATTTATAATCACTATGATGCAAAGGTAAAAATTAAATTTGCTATATTGATTTTTATTGTTTTATTATTAAAATCATGTAGAAACGGGATAACAGAAAGACAATTGTTCTTTCTTATAAAAAAATAGCAGCTTTTAATTACATGTTTACAAATGAAATCACGTTTTGTTTCCAGCGGAAAGTATATAACTCTTTTTCAAAACATGCTTTTTATGTTCAGCATTCCAGACATTTGATTGGCTATTCCAAAATCACCTGTCGTGCGCACAGAAATGGCATATTTTGTAAGTCCTGAGGTAAAAGCAAACGCAAAATACAAAATTATTAAATTTTCTGATAAAAAAGCATGATTTTTTACATTTGAATTCCGACTGCTTTACTTCCAAGTTGATTTTATATAGCAACGTAATGAATAATATTTTCATAATTATCTATTGTATTTTTCTTCATAACAGTCAGTGCCATTTGGGAGTATGAGAAGGGCTCACAGTGGACACAATACCCATACGGAATAAATACCAAAATTGAAAAAGCTTACCAGAAGAAGCAAACAAGAAAAATTATCTTTAAAATGAATCATATAACGTAAATCCTTAGAATAATTTGTTTATGATAAATGAGAACTCGCACGAAGTGTCATAGTGTAAAATGTAGTAGTTGCTCCTTCTCGTGGATTCTGATTTTGAGTTCTAATTTCTGTGCGTGCAAGTTTACTAGAGTGTAAAGACAGAAGCAAACAAACATTTTCATACAAAACTCGACAAAATATGTGTGAAGTAGACATCTATGATCAAACCAATAAACTTGAGCATAGAGACCCAAGCTTTCAACATTATATTATTGATATATATAGTCTTATGTAAACGAAATGCTCGTCTGGCATTCCAAATTATAAGCGTGGTATCTTTGATGAGTCTTTTATAAACATGACAGTGTGCACAAATATAGTTACACGAGTTAAGTTACTAAATTTAGTACAAAGATTGGCATTTTTGGGTCGTTATATGCCAAAGTATTTATCAGAGGTGATATTTTTCTTCTTTTCAAAACAGTATTTGATTTTTTATATCCTTACCCATGAAACCAAGATGAAATATATATATATATATATATATATAGCCCATTTAATGTATCTGTAAATAAGGAAACAAATCATTTTTGAAATCAGGAATAAGCTTGGTTCAATTTTCAATAATAGAATAAAACAATTTCCTATAAGAAACACGTTTTAGGACTGGTTTAACCCGTGGAATATAGGGGAAAGAAATGAAATTATTTGCTATAGGCCTCAATATAAATAAACAAGGAAACTTAAAGCATCCAACTAGAGTTATGACCAGCTTACTTATTTAATAATAACATCCTTTCATTACACTAATGATTCATTGCACATAAAGTATATTCTTTTAATAACCCACTAGTTTGAAATATTCTATCATCGTAAGAAAATCAAGATAGATAAAAAGAGGCATAAGATATCACAACCCATAATGCATAGGATGAAGAGAAACCGGTAATATCATTGCCAATAAACGACGATAAAAACATCATACAACAGTGTACAAAACATTACATAGAAAACTAGACCGAGCAACTCGAACCACACCTTAAAATAGTGATGATCTCATATGAACAGGAAGGGTAAGCAGATCCTGATACATATAAGTAAGGAACAAAAATGATTGAGATGAGATTATACTGTAATAGGTAACAGCACTAAATTCTCATTATGTACATTTTAAGTTTATTTTGTAAACATTGTTGAAAACTCACGTCCTTATTTGTACTATATAAAATAAAATAAGAATTTATCATTCAATTCATGATAAACATTTTAGTTAATTTATTTAATGAACTAGGTATCAATTCATATGTACTTAATTGTAGGTATATTATCCATTTTCAACGAATGATACAGGAAAACCTACAAAATAAGACAGAAATGCCAGTCAGAAGGAAAGGTAAGTTGATACGAACTATCAATAAATTATATTGTGGATTTTGTTATATTTTCAACGAACGTATAAATGATTGATGATTTTATGATTAAAACACCCTACCACTTATTCTTTGTATGTATTAAGCTACTTCAACAAATAATATAGATTTTAAATTTCTAATATATGTTTGACTGAAAGATAGATTAAAATACTAAAGACATGATTAAAGAAAAACAAAATTTTACTTGCGAAATGTCGGTATAAAAAGTAGTATGTTATTACGAACTTGAAATGATTTACAATGTTCCTCATGTTTTGTTCCCGTATTGTTATTATATCAGGAGGCGTTTTTACTGTTGTAGTTTGCATCTTTTCTCTTTTTACAGATTAACGATTTGCTTCGTGAATGACAACAAACTTTTTGGTAACCTTAAACTTGAACCAAAGAATTGATTTAACACGAAAATAAAAGATTTTACACTAATAAATGTAGTTTGAATTACAAACATCTAATATATGTGTCCTTACAAGATTAAAATGTTCATAACAAAGGTGGAAAACACCACGGATAGATTCAAAACTGATAATTCGAATAGAAACTTACAACCTGCAAGATTTCCTGTTAAGGATGTCTTAAGAAATCTTATGACCAGTATTTCATGATATCATAAAGCAGGTTACTAGAGTCAAAGTAATATCTTTAAAATGTATACATGTGCATATACCATGATTTGGTTGGGTTTTTTAATAATTATGTCAGAGATGATCAGGTTTTTTCCCATTCTCGTTACCACAATCCTGCTCTTTTTACCTGCGTCGCCGGAGGCGGAAGCATGTCTAGTAACCGCTTGACTCCGTTAAAGGATAGATCTTTTATCACTTTTTCAATGTTGTTTTATTGAAATCGTGTACAAATGGTTTTACATAAAGACAAATCTTTAAAAAAAAAATGACAACTTTCTGTTACACATAACCCCACACCTCGGACCCTCCCAAAAAAAAAAATTTTAACAACACCTAAAATACCTTCATTTAAAGCAAAAGGCCACTTTATTTCACAAAAAGCAAAAAAAAAAAAAAACAGCAAAAAACTTTGCTCCCAAAATAGAATTTTTACTTTTTATAAAAACCTTAAAACACCCAAAAAAAACAACAAAAAAATTTCAAAAACAAAAATAAAAAAGGTCAGGAGAACACACCGTGAAAAAATTCTGTGGGATTTTCTAGAAAAAAAATTAAGTGTTTTCCTTAAAAATGGAATCGAACGAGCGGAGCGAGATACACTCAATTACCAAAATATCCACATTGTGCTATTATATGTGGACAAGCTGGGTGTGGAAAAACGGAGTTTGTTCTTGATTTATTAGAAAAAGAATATAGTGGGGTTTTAAACATATAGTTATACTTTGTCCAACAATTCAATGGAACAAAGCATACAAAAATCGTGAATGGATTGGTGATGTTAGAAAACCAAAACAAAAAATCTTATAATTGTTAATCCTATTGTCAAAGAAGAAGAGAAACTACAAGAACTACTAAGAATGTTTTTAAAAATATGCTACTTGTCCAACATTATATATCATTGATGATTGCAGTGCAACAAAAGAATTAAAAAGAAAAAGATATGCTGTCTGAGCTTGCATTTTCAGGAAGACACGCGGAACAATCAGTGTGGGTCATTTCACAGAGATACAACTCTGTTTTAAAAGACTTTAGAGAACAAACAAAATGGTTGTGCATGTTTTACACAAAAGATAGAGATAGTTTTGATAATTGTCTAAGAGAAAATGATGTTATTCCTACATTAGAAGAAAGACAAAGAATAAAGGAAGAACTTAAAAAAAGAAACATCGTAAATTAATATTAAAGACAGATCAACCTACCGATTTTGGTTACTTGATTAGCAATTCTTAAGCAATTCTTAAGCTATTCTCAAGTAATGCTTTAGCAATTCTTTAGTAATGCTTTAGTAATTTAGCAAAATAAGCAATAAAAAAGCAATGCTATTAGAAATATTAACAATTATAACAAATACTGCAGTATTATCATTAGTTGGTTATTTTGTATTTAGTTTTGTAAAAATTAAAATAAATTATTTTCGTTTTTGAAACATATAAAATGAATGCCGAAGAATTATTGAGAGAAAATATTGTTGAAAATATAAATATTGATGATGATAAACAAGAAAAAAACGCGAGAGATTATCATCTGTTGTTGCTGGTGGAAACAGTAAACAATATTTGGGTAAAGAATTACAACTGTCAGATATTGACAAAATGACACCAGAACAAATAGACAAACTATACTGTAAATATGAAGCTAGATTAGGAGCTAGTTTGACTAAGACATTAGGAAACTCTTTTATAAATTTATATGTTATGGGTGTATCAAAGTATTTCAAAGTTGTCGATCCACCAAAACTAATACAAGACTTGAAGGAAGATCCTTTTCTCAATCACGGTTTAACTAACATATGTTGTGAACTGTATTATAAATATGGAATGTATCTTGCTCCTTTTACTGCAATGTTAACAACAGCAAGACATATCGAACCACTTGCTTCTATTGATTTTAGAAATAAAGATGAAAATAATGACATAAAAATGATGAATGAAAATTCTAAACAAGAAGAAACTAGCGAGCGAAGCGAACGGCGGAGCGAGATACACTCCGGTCCCTTCAAAAGAAGTTTTCAAAAGACCCAAACCAAAAGACCCAAAAGAGTAGCAGCTGGTAAAAAGGTGCAGAAGCAAAAAAAATGAAAGCTGAATTAAGAAAAAGAAGAAGAAAAATTAAAACAGAAAATGCAAAATTTAAAATGGCTAGTGAAAAAATGACTTACCACAAATAACAAAAGATTCTGATACAGAAACAGATTATGAATCAAACCATTCGGTCGAGAAACACTCCGGTTCCAAAGTTGATTACAAATTTGCACTTTTTCTATAGGCATTGTTGGATTGGGATTGTTTTTACAACCAAAGTAAAAACCGGAAAAATTATTAAAGAAGTTATGATGGGTAAAGAAAAGAAAAACCAAGAGAGAGAAGTGAACGGTCTACTCCAAAAAAGAAATTGATCCTTTTGAATTTAATTAGAAAAATTTAATATATAAAATGTCAACACAAAAGACGGAAAACAAATAGCAAATATGTTATATCATGCTGGAGTGGAAACATTGTTAACAGTTGGATATGCAGAAATAGGTAAAAAGGGCACCAAAAGTAGATTTTAATGTAAATGATGTTGTAATGTTATCCATTGATATATTACTTGCAATGGCAACAAAAGATATGTTGATTAAGCAAGGTATTATACCTGCTGATATCATGAAGTAATAAACTGATTGCTTACTTATTTTTTATTTTATTTAAAATGGCAAGTGCTTTAGCAATGATGCTTGGTGGGGCAATAACAAATGCTTTTGCATTTTCGGGGAGTAATTATTTATTTTCACATATGGGTAGTAATGCAAATGAAGAGAAAATAAGACATGATAAAGCTATAGAAAAATTAAAAAGCACAAGCAGATTGGAATAAAAGAAGAATACAAAGATTAGATTTTATCAATGAACAATTACAAAGGAACATCATGCCGAACATACTTTTGAAGATGTTGACCAAGCAATGAAACAATACTATTACATTACAAGTAAACAATTAACTCCATTATCACCCAAACCTAAACTAAGTGATTTTTATACACCATCAGAAGATAAAAAATAGAGAAATTGCATTTGTTGTTGGTGGAATGGTTTTAACAGGTTTTGTTGTTTGGAAGTTAAAATAAGCGAGCGAAGCGATGATTACCTTGGAGAAAATGATACATTTAAATCTAAAAATATTATTCTTTTGATTAAAGTTTTTAAAGAGGGTTATAAAGAAATAACAAAATAAATTAAATTTCAGGACATGGTTTTCAAAACATATTCATAAATTTTGTCAGGTCTAATGAAAGCATCCCAACCAGGAGGAAACTTAGATAACTTTTACCTTTAAACTTTTCCATTACTTCCATTTGTTTTGATGTCAAAGGACATTCTCCATCATCTCTTAAACAACATATCTGATAATTTGATAATTTTATTTTTCCTAATATAACTCTAGCATAAGGATCATCTTTCTCGGTATAAGCTTCAATCATTTTAAAATAAAATTTAAATTATATATTTTTAATATCCATAAGGAAAACTTCTAATTAAATTTTCATTTTCATAACATACCATTCTTTTATCAAACATATAATCATAAGCTTTAACTTGTTTAACTGTTTTAAGTTGATGATCTTTTCCTATTTTTATGTTGTCATATTTTACAGTTTCATATTTTCATTTTCATCAGTAACTATTTTATTTTTTATCTAATGTAATCTTTTCTTCAACTTCAGCATTTAATCTAAAACCTTTACAACAGCTAACTAGTTTTTCTGTATCTAGTTTCATTGAATAATCTTTTGGTCCAGCAGATATAAATTGTTTTATGTGATTAGCATTGTGTTTTGAAACAATTTCGTCTGTTAAATCACCTAATTTACTTCCCATCATATTTTCTACTTTTTACATGCTTCAGAACCATCATCATTGTAAATACAAGAATCTGTATCCATGTATAAAACTCTTTCTTGTAGAATATCTAATAATTCGTATAATTTTAATCTAGCATGTGCTGTTGTAAATAAAGCTATATAAACATTTACACTTGGATTAGGTTTAGAATATTCTTCTTTTCTTTATATTCAGTTAATACAATATTTTCATCTAATATCATGGTACTTATATCTTTATATTTTTCATTAAATACTATTTTAGTTATATTTTCTAAAGTAAAACAATATTCTTTTGTGTAAAATTATCTCTCATACCAAAATGTCCCCATAAATTATTTAAACATATTTTAGCTATAAATCTTAATCCCGAATTGTGTTTAACTTTGTCAATATCTAGATTATAAGCAGCATTATCTATGATTATTGTATTTTGGTTTTACATTCTTTATCGTTCTCACAATCAGGTTTACAATATTTAGGATCACATTTACATCCTGAAGCTTCTTGTTTATATTTCATAAACGTATCTACATAAAGTTTAAATATATCTGTAGATGTTTTTCAAAATGTTCTAGTTCATATATTTTTGTAATTTATAACCTTTTCTATTGCTTTATCTATTTCTATTGTAGACCAAGTTCCTACTATAACTCTTTCCTCATTAGAATGTATACATTTTCATTTTAATATTTTACATTCTTTACATCTTTTATTTCATGTATTTTATCATGTTTATTTAAAGTAGGATCATCTATGTGTTTACATTTAAAAGATATTTTATTCATACATGTTCTACATAATCCAAAAAGTAATTTATGTGTATTATCACTAGTTAATTGTTTATAAGGTAAAACAGGGTGATACAATCCTTTAGGTGGTAATATTTTACATTTCATTATTCCGAAATAATTATTTTTATATAATCATCTACAGAAATATCTGTATATGTAATAGGATGTCCTATAGGATATTTACAATATTTATTTACTGATGGATACAGAGAACAAAATCTACATATCTACCTTTTAAATCAGAAAGATTATTGTATAATTGAATAGTTTCTGTTCTTCCTCCATAAAATGCATCTCTTTTATCAATAGGTTTTAAATGTGGATCAACTTCAGGATATTTTTGTTGATCAAACTCACATTCCCATATTGTATGAATTTTTACATTTGGTTTTAGGTAATCTTCAATAGTTTTAAGTCTTTCTTTAGTTTGGTCATATAACTCTTTCATAGTTTTTTATTTCTATCTTTTTACATATTTCTTCAGGACTATAACATTTTGTACATCCATGCCAATAACATCCAAAAATTCATAAACATTACGCATTTTATTTTCTCTATCATAATAATAACCATCGACTTTATAACATTTATTATTAATGAATAATTTCTTTTCACCTGCTCTTTTAGCATGTTGAATCATTATACCATATTCTAAAGAAATATACTCTAATCATTGTATTGATTTTTGTGAATGTACTTCTTTAATTGTCATCTTTTGTGAATTCCAATTGTTTCATTTGTTAACATTAATGTTTTAAATATTTTTGTACAACATTGAGCAATTGTAATATATTGAAATGGATCAATACAATTATTGGTTATATTTAAAAATAATTTTTATACAATGTACAACCTTTTGACAAAATTAAAACATCCAAAAACAATAATAAAATATTTCTTTATAGAATTTAAATTTATTATCTTTTTTGTTTCATACCATTTGTCAAATTCTTTTTATTTTTGGTAGTCATAGTATCAAAACCATAATATTTTTATCAGGATATTTACCTTTGTATTTTGGTTTTCTGTTGTATTAAAATAATGTGGAAAGTATCCTTTGTTACCTTCAAAACCAAATGTTTTTGGGAAAGCAGCTAATCCACACAATGTAAAATTTATTGAATCTATAAATCTTAAATTTATTCCTTTAATAAACATAGCTGTTAATTTTAGTCCAGAAGAAATTATGTTATGTTCAATTTTATTTTTACAATGTATCCTAAAATCGGTTGCATATCATAACCTTTTCCATAATGTGAAATAAAAGTGTAGTCTTTAAATTTGTCTCTTATGAAATATTTACAAAAGTTGTCTATTACAGAATTTGTTTCATATTTAATTTTTCTACATCACTAAAACAATCATCTATGTCTAATTCTAACAAGTTTAAATCATCAATATTGAAATCACATTTAAATACTTTTACATAGTTATTTTAAAACAGTAAATATTTTCTAAATCGTAAGCTATACAAAATTCATTATATGTATTCCTGTTTCTTGATTTGCTTCAAAATCAAAATATATATATTTATTATTTTTACTTGTTTTGGTACTGATGGTTTCATATAACATAAGTGTTCTTCATTACTTTCCGTGTATTTTTCGTAACATATTAAACATATTTTTTCACCACATTTATGGTTTTACCTGTATATGTTTTATTACATTTTCACAAACAAGTTGTTTTCTAATAGTTGTTACTGTATTATCTTTACATGTATGTTGTTCAGTATAACCAATTAAACATAATTTACAAAATCTACGTTTTGCTAAAATCCTGTTATGTTTGTTATTGTATCAAAATGTTCATCATGATAATATAAATATATTTGTTCGTTGTATTCTTCATCACCATTATATAAAATATGTTCTGTACT
Source organism: Mytilus coruscus (assembly GCA_017311375.1). Classification (NCBI taxonomy): domain Eukaryota; kingdom Metazoa; phylum Mollusca; class Bivalvia; order Mytilida; family Mytilidae; genus Mytilus; species Mytilus coruscus. The sequence continues at coordinate 37,691,456 of CM029601.1, read as the reverse complement.
ATTTGATGTAAAATAATTATTCTCATATCAAGATAATTTTCAAAAATTTTAAATCTTCCAAATCATTTCCTTCTTTTTTATTTCTACTTCTGATTGTTCATGTAAATTTTCAGCAACTCTTTTTGTAATGGTCTACCCTCTTTAATGTGTTTTAATTGTGAGTTTGTAAAATTTTCTAACAACTTGTTTGAAGCTAAAGAAGTTACAATTGCTCTTGCTAAACATATTGTATCATTATTTTTGATTTGTATGATACTACTTTTATTTATTGCATCTAATATTTTTAAAGCTTTACCTTTTCCTCTTTTATTGGGTATAATAGTAACTTCAAAATAACTTCTTCTAAATTTAATTCTTCAGCACTATTTAATAATCTTTCCATTTGATCCATGAATAACTTTTTAACTGTATTATATGTTCTTATAGGCCAGCTTTTATGTTTAGCAATTATGATTTCATGAATAGGTACTATTTTAATTCTTCCATTAGGAAATCTTTTATAGAATAATCTATCATGTGATCAAAAGCATTTGTAAATGTTTCTGGTTTTCATCCTTTAGACTAATTTTATAATTAAATACATAAATACTTGCTTTATGTTTATATTTTTTGTCAAAACAAGTTTATATGAATCTCCTTGCTTGGATAAAATTTTATCCTTTTTGCCTCCATTTTTAAGAAACAATTTTAGTTATATTTAAAATGTCTAAAATAAATCTAACAAATAAATTAGCAGATGAATTACATCATAGAGTTGTAAAATCTTTTCCTAAAAGACGTGTTTATGTCAATTCAATAGATCAAACATGGGCGGTTGATTTGATAGATATGCAACAATATTCAAAACAAAATAAACACTATAAATATTTATTAGCAGCTATAGATATTTTTAGTAAAAATGGTTGGTTAGTTCCATTAAAAATAAAACAGGAGTAACAGTAAGTGAAGCATTTAAAACATTATTTAAAGAAAGAAAACCAATGTATATTTGGTCGGATAAAGGATCTGAATTTTATAATCGACAAGTAAAAGAATTGTTAAAGATAATAACATAAAGTTATATTCAACTGAGAATGAGGAAAAGAGCAGCGTGGTGGAACGCTGGATAGGTACAATGAAACAACATATGTTTAAATAATTTACTGCTAATGAAACTTTTAAATATTATGATATATTGGATAAATTAGTTAAAAATTATAATAATACAGTACATTCTTCAATTAAAATGACACCTGTTAAAGCAAGTAAATTAGAAAATGAATTAACCGTGTATAAAAATTTATATCCAGAAAAGTAAGAGAAAATTAAAAAAACCTAAACTCAAAGTAGGTGTTAGAGTAAGAATAACAAAAAGAAAGGTAAATTTGAAAAGGGTTATACTACTCATTGGACCAAAGAAATATTTGTAATTGAAAAGTTTTAAATACAAACCCTGTTACTTATAGAATAATTGATTTAAAAGGCGAAGAAATTAAAGGTGGATTTTATGATCAAGAATTACAGATGACTAAGTTTTAAATCTCTAGGTACCTGTAAATATTTACAATGATCGATTTAGTTTATTTAAAAGTCATATCCTATTGAATTAAACACTTACTTTAGAAACACTTTTATAAAACCTATATAACAAAAGAAATTTAAATGCCTCAATTGCTTAATATGTTATCAAGGCTATAAAATATCAAGTTTCTTTCAATTTTAATGAGTTATCCATTTTAAATAATAATGATCCCAAGGATCAAATGATACAGCAATGATTATTTCAATAAAATACAACACTTCACATCAATACTTTAATATTTACTAACTTATTATCACAAAGAATAACAATACACCCCATTGAGCATTTTATCACATTAATAAGAGAAGATGAGAACTAGTATTGAATTAAATGATAATTGATAATTCTCTCCATTTTATTATCTTTACTCAAATAATCAATACTATGACTGATTTTTAAATTGTAAGTGATACAATGATAGATGGAATGTAAAAATATCAACAGTTCTGTAATTGGATTATTGATTAACTCCTTAGTTGCAGTAAACACTTGCTTAGTTACACTTTTACAAAAGTAAACAACTCCTTAGTTGCAGTAAACACTTACTTAGTTTCAATAAATACTTACTTAGTTGCAGTAAACACTTACTTAGTTTCAATAAATACTTACTTAGATACAGTAAACAACTCCTTAGTTGCAGTAAACACTTACTTAGTTGCAGTAAACACTATCTTAATTACCTAATTGTGACATGTTCATATTCAAAATGGAATCTGAATTGAGAAGATGTAATTTAGTTAAAGTGTCGGATGAATTAGAAAAATTAGAAACGTTGTTAGCAAAACATAATAATACGATAAATTTACAAGATACAGAAATAAACAGTACAAAAAGGAAATTGAATTGTTGACCGATAGAATAAACAAAGCTAAAGAAGATTTTGGTGATAAAACAAAAGACGGATTTGGTTGAGATTAACAAGACAAAAAGTTAGTGCAAAGACTAAACTCAAAAATTGACAACGAAAAGAACATACGAGAATGAAGAAAAACTACATTGGAAATAAAAATAAGTGAATTGATTACCGAAAGGAATAAGATTGCAGAACTTGTTCGTCAAGACAGCAATTACTAGTAATCAACATTTTAAATCTGCCATCTTCAAAATTAATTTGTGCATCCTGGATTACAAACAGATAAACATTTATTGATTTATTTCCTCCTGCTGTTTTAGTTATTTGGATTGTTATACCTTCGGAGGCATTTTCAATTCTTCTTCCTGAACCGTGTAATGAGTTATCATCTGTTGAACGTAAATCTAACCATAATGCATAATTAGTTGTGAGATATTTTTCTAATGTTGTATGAGATAAATTTAAATCTTTGCAAGTATATTTGTTTCTTTATTTCTTTTGAATTTAAAGCAAAGAATTTATTTATTTCATCCCATTGTTGATATGCTTTCATTCCTTGACTGTATAGTTGATTTGGAACACCTTCTATTGTCATTTCTACTTTTGTTATATTAGGATTATAATAAGTTTCAGTGCTTGTTCTTTCAGGATCTTCGAACAACATTAGAATTCCTTTCATACTTCTAGCTGGAACATTTAAATTGATATTCCACAATGTATCAGATTTGTTTTTGGTTATTTTTCTATGTCTTAGTATTCTATCGTTCAAAATAACCATCTTACCATCATCTTGTTGTCTTATTTGTCTTGCTAATTCTGCATCGGAAACCATATCAAATTCTAAACAAATGTTTTTAATTGTGTAACTTGCATCTGTATCTGTAGATTTAATAACGTTGCTATAATTATTAAATGTAAGTTCATATTCAAGTCTATCACCAAGACCTGATTGATAAAAAGGCATATGAGTTTCTAATAGTTCAAAATCAAGTGGGATACAAAATCTGTTTTATATGCTAATGCAATTGCTTCATCACCCGTATCATTTGCTTTATCACCTACACCAACTCTGTGTTTTAACATGTTTGCTTCACCAATACCTTGGTATGCCATATTTGTTCGTTCAGATGAAGATTTCCACAAATCGGTATAACAATGATAAATATCACTATCATCAATTGACATAATTTCATTTCCACTTATACGAATTGTTGTTTTTAACTATTGCTCTTCCTATGTTTGGATATATGGTTGCATTGTCGTCTGTAGATGATGTAAGATCTATCTCAAATGCTAATCTTGTTGTTCCTGGAACAATAACATCATTATTGCTTAGATTGGGGAATCTCACTAATAGCTGTTGATTTTGATCAATAGTTGAAGGATTATTAGTTATTACTACACTTTGACGAATACCTTTCACACCACGAGGTTCTCTTATTTTTCTGTAAGGATTTAATTTGTTTCCGTATGCCGACATTTTTAAGGATTAAATTTGTTATAAAAATAATTCAATTACCGCTGATACTAGAGTATTGATACATGCAGAATTATCACTCTTACTAACAAAACCTATTATATCTCCAGCCTTAACTTCAAAAGGTGTATCAAAGTTATAATAACCGTGTGTGACACCACCACCCAAACTTATTCCGTAACCATATGGCTCATTATTATTAACAGTTATTATAACGGCTATATCATCTGTGTTTGTTCTCAAACTTACTAAACTAATACCCAATATTTGTCCTGGAAAGTTCATTACATAATAACCACCACCATCACCAAAATTAAACTTTTGATTTGTATGTATTGAACCATCAATTCCAGCATATATACTTATTATTTTTCTGTCTGGTTTATTTTTAATATTAGTAACTATATTTTCAATATTTAAAACTCTAATGTTTAGGGCAGCGACACCCCGGTGTAAATCTTTATCCTTAGTATCCATTGTTCGAAGCTCACTCCCCATATTTAATATTTCCTTTTTTATTTCCGATGTATCTACGTGTTTTTCTTAACACCAAATATACTCATTTTGTTAAATAAATTATATAACTTCTAAAACACAATTAATTGGTAAATTATTGGTTATCTTTTATTATTTTCATCTCTAATTTCTAATTTTAATTCTGTTATATCACCATTTACCAAATACTTATATTCCGGATTCTCAAATCTTATTGTTATAATATCCCAAACTCTTTATTTTCAACTGGGACAACAGCCAACAAAGTACTCGGCATACCATCAAGATAATTATAAGAAGTGCTAACTTGTTCCAAATGGATAAACAATGATTTATGGATAGCAAAATCTACAATTTTTTTTCCATAATGTAATTCATTAGGTTCGAATTTACGTTCATTATTAAATCCTAACATATTTTTCAAATCTTCATTTATCCTTAACTCAATAGGAGTGTTTAATGAAGCAATACCATTTGTTTCATTTACGGATAATACAATATCTTTTTTTTTAAATTCATCCGCTATTTGTTGGAAACTATAATAACCATCTTTAATCCTATGAGGTCTTTCTCCTGTTTGTCTTATAACTCCATCATAAACATTATACCAACCTACACTATATCTTATAGATTTTAAACCAATACGTTTATTTCCATCTCTGTTATCAATGTATTGTTGTAAGTTTATTGTCTTATCAATATTTGAAATAGTGTGGTACATTTTAATATAAAAATGTGTCATTTTTATCTCAAAAATGATAACAAAAGAATTTAAATATAATCCAAATGTATCATATAATCCAAGTGTTAAGTATTCTAAAAAGATATAAATCTTGTCGATCAAATAATATTTGTAAATCAAAAGAAAACTTTAAAACAGCTTTCCCGATTTATTTCAAAATATCAAAACCCATCATTTCACACCAACGAACCATGGAATACATGGATTCATTCTTCGTTTGATTGGTGGCAATGTCAGTTAAACTTTGCAGTCTGGTGTGCAAGTACAGGATGTGGTGTTTCCTACAATAACCATATACAAAACACTTCAAATCTTACTAAATCACTTTATACATTTCACTTATATTATTGCATTGCCAGAATTTTAAAAGAACTTAAATCACCTTTACCAACAGATTCTTCTTTCTGTTATTACAAGAACCCATATGACAAAGCTGCATATCAAAAATTATGCAATGAATTTGATGTTTCTCCAAATACAGATTGGAGACAAAAAGTAGAATCATCATCTAAAGGATTAGGAACTTTTCTGAATATTATAAACCAAGTGGTGAATACAGATATCATCATTCAGGGATGGTCCTTCTTTAATATTCATGATACAATTCGTCATACAAAAGATATAAGTATGGCTTGGACAACATTTATATCAGACAAAAGCAGGTATTGAAAGTATCAATGAAAGTATTAGAATGTTTGTATGGGCATTATTAGGGCACAATCTCAAACAAGGGTAGAAATATTAAAAGTAGGAACAGGATTTGATGCACAAAACAATTCTTAGCAAATGTACAAGATGTTATTAATAGTCCTATCGATTTACCCACTCAGATAAAAAATTATCAAAATGTTTTAAAATACGCAAGAAGTAAAGTTGATTATGCTTATGGACTTGGTTTATATATGTCTCCCAGTGATATGGTATTACAAATTGATACCATTGTTGGTTATAATAACAAAATTGTAATTGCAACAGAAAATCAAACACTCGGTTTAAATGATGATTTAAATAATAAAAATTTTGATTTTACCGGTCTCGATCCTGTTGATTTTAAACCAAATAAACCAAAATTGATTCAACAATCTCAATCAGAACCAAAAAAATCAGAACCAAAAAAATCAGAACCAGTTCAAATAGAACCAACACAAAAAAATGAATATGACGAACACGAAGATAATAAAAAAGCAATAATATTTGGAAGTATTGTATTAGGTATTACAGCACTTATTATTTATAAAATTTATTAATTTATTTTTTTAAATATTCTCTAGCAGCAGCATACAATAAACCAACAACCAAAACAAGCAAAGCCCACAAGTTGTTTGCAAACCAATTAACAATATTTCCGGTTGTAGATAACAACCAAGATACAATAGAACCAATAATACCTGGTAATGCAGCTGCTAATTTTCCTGCAAGAAAAGATAATAGTTTTCCAAGATTTTTTAATTGTTTTTTTATCCAATCTTGTGCACCACCTTTTGATGGAGGAGTTGGTTGAGGAGAAGGAGAAGTAGTTCCACCAGTAAATGCCTCAACAATAACACCAATAATCATTCCAAAAGCAGTTAAAACACTAACTATTGTTATTCCTTGTTCTCTGAATAATGTTCTTATTCTTTCACCTAATGTTGTGTCTTCTTTTAATACTTTACGTATTGTCTCTTTAATTCTGTTTACTTGACTACGTAGTTTTCTTTATTTATATTAATTACTTCTAGTCTCGCACTTCTCTCAGATTCCAACTCTCTTATTCGACTACTTATTCTATTTATTTGAAATTCATCATTATCTTCTTTAGCTTGTTCTAATTTGGTATTTTCTTTTGTTAAGTCTTTATTTGTTTCATTCAGTTTTGCTAATTCATTTGCAATCTCTTCTTTTACTGATGTCATTGCACTGATTACACCATCCATCTCTCTTTTTGTCATATCTGTTTGTGTTTCCATTTCTTTGTAAGTAACTCCTTCTTCTATAAAAGAAGTTTCTATTTCTTTCACAGATGTTTCGGTATTGCTTGCTGTTTCTAATAATTCTTGTACTTCTTGTTGTGTAGATATTTCTTTTAATGGAATTTCTATATTATTGAGTTCACGAATTGGACCTTCATTTAACATTCTCTGAAACTCTGCTCTACCTTCTATTGTTCTTTCAGGAAGTTTATAATCATCTACACCTAAAACATCTCTAACAAAATCAACACCACCAACACCGTATTCTCTTTGAAGAGTGCTAAATTTATAAAATTGTAATACTTCTTTTGGTAATATGTTAATGCAATTTCTTTACCATAACCATCTTTTACATACAACATTAGTCTTCCTTTGTAATCTTTTTTGATAAAAAACCCTCTTCATTACGTATAGTTTCATGATTTTCATTATAAAATCTTTTTATCATCATTTTTTCGGTAGTTTCTTTTTCACGAATTTTAGCATCATTTTCTGACAAATTTCCTAATACTTCAGTTTCTTTATCTATAAAACTTTGAAACTCTTCGTCATTTTGAAAGGAAGTTTCTTTTTCTTCATCATAATCATCATGATCAAATAGAGGATTTTCAATCTCAACACCTCCTTCAGCCATTTTTTACATCAAAAATTTTTATAGTTCATACATTGGGGGAGGGTCATTAACTATTGTAATTTTGTTAAAAAAAATTAGATATTTTCCATTTTTTTTTTTTAATTCACTTTTTACTCTAGCTTCTGTGTCTTCTATCAATTTCTTTCTTTCGCTGTCGTTCAATACTGTTTGTGTTTGTTTTGTACGTATATTTTCTTTCATTTTATTGTATTTTTCCAATTCATCTAAAATCAATTTAAATTCATTCTCACTTATCTGTCCATCAGTTAAAGATTTTGATATTAAATCTTTTATACTGTTTAATTTACATTCTGCCATTGTTTTAATTTCATAATGTTTTTTTGATTTTGTTGTTAACTTGCGTCTAGCAAATTTAATTAAACCTCCTAAACTTCCACATACAATAGCTGTAATTTGTATTGGAAGCAAGATAGGAAAAGCTATTCCTATACCAGCTAAAACAACGGAAGTCGAAATTAAACTTGTATCGACACCATCAGTAACATTGACTCCGCGTTTATATTTCTTGTATAGTGATTTACGTTTATCTCTCTCATTTATTAATGTTTTTTCTATTTCTGTTATTTTTTGTAGTCTATAATTTTGTCCATCTTCTGTAGGTAATTCTGGATATAATGGTATATCCATTGATAAATCGGGAGCTGTAGGTTGTTTCATTTTTTAAAGTAAAGATTTTTTTTTTTCTCTCAAATCCCACAGAATTCTTTCTCTGCCTGTTCTCCCGACCTTTTTTTTATTTTGTTTTTGAAATTTTTTGTTGTGTTTTTTGGGTGTTTTTAAGGTTTTTTATAAAAAAGTAAAAAAATTTTGTTTTCGGGAGCAAAGTTTTTTTGCTGTTTTTTTGGGTTTTTTTTGCTTTTTTTGTGAAATAAAGTGGCCTTTTTGCTTTAAATGAAGGTATTTTTAGGTGTTGTTAAAAATTTTTTTTTTTTTGGGAGGGTCCGAGGTGTGGGGTTATGTGTTCTGTTATATGTTTACAAATAAAATCATGTTTTCCACCGGAAACTATTCAACACATTTTCAAAACATGCTATTGATGTTTGCTGCTGACCTTTGGGCGCATGTGGAGAGCTATTTCAGAACAGCCTCTGTGCGCACGGAAATCTATATCACACATTAAAAATTATCTCTTTTACACGTGCATACATCAATGAAACACGAATCAATAATTCAAACAAACACACACACACACACATACAAATATGGAGGTCAACACATACTTTTCAAAAATATACTTTCTACGGTTCAGCTCTTAACAAATTGAATAGATAATAAACAGCGGCTACCAAAGATCTGGAGCCACCTCCATGCTATTCAAAGGACATAAACGTTTATATATAATTTTAGACAAGTGTAAAGGTACCGAGCTTAGTACAGACATATAGCCATAAGGCGGGATTGAAATAAGCTTTCAAGTACTAAAACTTCCCTTTTTCATTTCTACCAGTAGAATATCAAAGGTGTAATTAAACGAATATTTGGTTCAAACTAGAGCAAAAATGATAATTAGCTATATTACAATGTATGTAAGACTAACAGACGACAATAACACGAGTAAAAGTAAAACGAGACTAGATAATACCGTTTCAAAGAATTCTCATTGTTGCTAAAAGAAAACGAAAAATACAAAAAAAACTTGGATGATATAGAAAGCATGACCTTTTAAATTTGACATTCAACCACTCTTCTTCCGAGTTGATTTTATACAGTAACGTACGGCATGTAGATATATATTCAAAACATTTTATTGTATTTTTGCCATCTTTAAATCAGTCAGTACAGATTGGGAGTATAAAAATGTCTCATAGTGAGCAAACTTAGTCTGAGACACATGATGTTTTATTATTTGCTATTTGCTTTGAACTAGCTTTCAGTTAATTGTAAGTACTCTCCGATCTGTAATTTGTGTCTTTCGTGTTTGTGTTAGGGTTTTTATGTTCTTTGTATGGATCTGATGAGCTAAGCCTATTTCAACTGATTTTACAGTTTGTTCTTATGTCGTACTGTTACACCATGAATCTGTACCAGGTTAAGGAATTTTGGTGACATTAATCATGTTTAACCACGCCACATTCTGTATGTGCCTTTCGCAAGTACACAGTCTGTAATTCAGTGGTTGTCGTTTGTTGCTTTTTATCATATTTGTTTTTCGTTCGTTGGTTTGTACATAAATCAGGCCGTCAGAACAAATACCAATATTAAAAAGGCTTACCATCGGAAGCAATCAGCACCAATTATCTTTGAAATGAATTGTAAAACGTAAATCCTTTCATAATTTTTTTTTATAGAAAATGAAAAATCACAACAAATGTCAAAGTGTAAAATGCTCCTAGTTCTCGTAGATTTTTAGTTCTTATTTCTGGGAATGCAAGTGTATTTTGATGTATAAAGAGAAACAAACGAACAAACTTTTATCTATTAGCATCAATATCCTGTATGTCGTCTTTAGTTCTTAAAATTTTCGGAACTACGTACTTGTATTAATTTTTGCAAATAATCCAGCTTTTATTTATGTTCAATTCAAGATGTATTACTTTGGATAGTACATGCTTAATATAAAAAAAAAAACCAGAGCATTCGAAAATCACAAGTTTAAAAGAACAGACAATACCATGGTCAAAAATAAAAACGATGACAAGACAAACAACACATGGAAAACTAAAGACCGAGCAACACCAATCCCACCAAGAACCGATACATTTTAGCTAATTAACAAGATGTTTTGTGTTATAGGTACTCCATTCTTACACTTTTTATCACTTTATCTGTTTTATGTAGTTGAATATGCAACATATCAAATTTTGAAATTGGTCACAATAATCAAAATACTAAAGACAATAAAAAGATGATTTACATGATTGACATGACTTATAACAAACCCTTTTGAAATCTCCATTGATAAATTTAGAAATCATTTGAAACAAAGGTCACAACTCCCTCAGGCAAAGTTGACCTAAGAGGATTTGGTCATCATTTTAAGTTCCCATTTCGGTTATATAGCTCATCACAAGTTTCGGGGCCAATGCATTATTGACTTTCAAATGTTTTGCTTTGGTCGATCCTTTTGACGATAAATCCAGAAAAGCGCTTCGGACGGATAAATCAATTAAAGTTATATTAATTTTTCATTATTTTTTTTTTTTTTTTCATTTGAAAGGTATTTAAACACTAAATTGTTAATAAATTTCCTTGTGTTTTTTTTTTTTTTTTTTTTCAAGTGTTATAGCAGGAAGATATTTTGCCTTTTATCTTTTATTTTCAGATTGGGGCTTCACTATATGAATGCCAGCAAACATTTGTGTAACCTAGAGCATAAAACAAAGCATTGTTTAACACGAAAATAGATTTTAGACGTACCAATATAATTTTAATTAAAAACACCTAATATATGTGTCCTTTTAGATTTACTAGAACAAGAATGTGTGATTTTCTGTAGTTGTGTACACAATTGAATATAAATTTTCTAGCACCACATCCGAACGATCAAATAAACTGACCTAACAACAGGTGAAAAATAATATTCCTATCGCAAACGAATCTCCATGTCCCCTTCCAAACCTCAGAGTATTAACTGGTCGTTTCTGAAGCGTTCATCAGCAAATAAATATATATCTAGTCAGAAAGATAACATGTTATTCAAGGGCATATGGTATCAGGAAACTACAGGTCGCTAAGCAGAAGAACTGCATTGGTATATTCAACCAAAAAAATGAGATTAGACATAGAACTATACCCAACTGAATTCGATGTCAAAAGGCCAGGGATTACATAATTATTTCAAGCGGAGAAATCGTTGTTGTAAATGTAATTTCGTAATTTATTATCTTCAAAACGCTCTATATATAAATAAAGGAAGATGTAGGGTATGACTATACGTCAAGGAGACAGCAATAAAAAGTCAAAAAATGTATCAAGGTGTCAATAAATTAAAACAGTAATAAATAATTCGACTTTAACCACACTGCACAAATGATTTATTAAACATGATGATCATACATTAATTCGTTTAACATTAATCAGAAAGGGTTAGACACTAGTATTGCATTCCTATTTTCCTTTTTGTAATTAATATACATCTTTTTGTAATTACACATGTTTTTGTAATTATATATCAAACTTCTCTTGTTTACTTATGATATATTCTCAAACATGTATTTTAATTAAATGTCGAACATGGATCGCTTCAACTTACAAAACGCATTGGTATTAAAAAAGGTATAAAGATAAAGATTGGTTTTTATTTTGGATAATACCAAATTTACCTTCTTTTATATTAAACTTCTGAAAAGACTGTAAACATCACTTTAGAAATCTAATAAAGTCAACAAAGAATCGCCTCATTTCAAACGAAAACAATTCCGTGATTTTGCCCATTGTTACGCTTCTTTTATGACGTTTTCCTTCAAAGTTTAAATCTAGGGGATATCCCTTGGCACTCACCGTTATTTTATCAAAATAAACCGTATGACTCAAAGGGTTAATATTTTGACATATTCTTTTTTTTTTTTTATACTGTAACATAATTGGCACATCTTAAAATAATAAACGTGTACTAGTAAGTAGTTTTCAGCAAATTTTTTATATCATAATATAAAAAGTACAAGATAACACAGGGGCAATCAATAGGTTACAGAACGACATTTAACAGTCAACATTATACAATACAGAACAAAATGAGCAACATAAAACACACCATAGATTGGGAGATAGCTCATTCAGTTTCGGAAGACCAGCAATTCCTGTCTAATTGGTGTTCATGCTTACAAAACTTCTGGTGATGAGTGGCATTTGATGATGTAATAAATAACGAAATGAGGACAGGGGTGTTGCTACGAAAATTCCATGTGTCATGTCGGCACATTTTATAGCTTGGTATGCAGTATGGGTTATGATTATTGTTGAAGGCCGTATGGTGACCTATAGCTCCTATCTTTTACGTCATTTGGTCTCTGATGGCTAGTAGTATTTTAGTTATCATCCGGAAACAACACAAAAGTGATAATTTTTAAATAACAAAGGGCATAACTTTTGAACGGTTAATGCTTAACAAAGTCAAAAACAAACTTGACCTGTATTTTATGGAAAATGACATTGTGTTCAAATATTTTGTCAAACGATATTTAAATAATCGTCCGGCAACAACAAATAATGACAACTTTTATGATGTTGAAGGGGCCTAACTCCTAAAAAGTAAATGCCAAAAGTGTCAAAGTAGAACTTTCTTGTACTAATGATTGATGACTTTGTTCAAATTTCAAAAGCTTTTATTATCATCAAACACCGAAAGTGTGACGGACGGACGAATGGACCAGTGCATCCATATATACACCCTATCTGGGCGAGCTTATAGAAATTACATATATTTGCTTCAATATACGTGCACCGCAAATAAAAATGTGTTCAAAGAGGAACAAGATCTTTAATATCTATTTAACAACAGCCACGTGTGTCCACAAACGTTCTAAATACAAATTAAAAAAAAAAACAAATAACTTAGTCAATATGATACATTACTTTAACGCAATATCTATTTCTAAAAAAAATACAAATGATCATATTACAGCCTGTTGTTAAACTTATACAATTGTTCACTTTACATTTGACACAAAATATACAATAGATTCTAAAATGGTGGTGTATGAAGGGGTGTTACAGATCAATGCCGTTTTGGGGATAAAGGATATCACGCAGATCTTCGTTCGCATCTATTCGAAGTTAAATTTAACGTTTATATACCTCCTTTTATCTATATGAAGACAAGAAGACAATATTTTATTTCAAATTTGTACTTTTGTGAATTTTACAACAAAAAGTATCATTCACAAGTAAACAGTGAACTTACATGCGTCACTATCTTTCCGAATTTGAATGAATTGATTGGATCTCTAACCAGTCCTAGTTCATCATGTTAGCCGCGGATAATAGATGGCAAACAAAATAACCATTATATCATTGTGTACAGTCACAAAACGCAATCTGGTACAGATAAACCTTTTTTTTTTTTTTACAATTTAAATCTTTTCAAATATAAATCAAAATATAAAGTATCAAGAAAAAATCGGAATTGAAAACATAATTGTTTCTTTATCACCACCAGAGGTATTGATGACGTCCCCTCTTAGTGAATCATGCTTTTGGTATGGTTAAATTTGCAAACCTGTAAGTTACTTATCTACGTAAATAGATCAATAACTGTTTTGCACAATTATATAAACACGGTAGGTATAGTGTCCGGCTGACATCGTGTTTTTTTCGAGTGAATCGGTCCACTTTTTTCATGTGATATTACATGCAATCAGATCGATTAACTGCTATTTCGCGACTTTAATAGTTTTATTCGTGACTCTTCATCTTATTTTGAATTCTAATATGACGTGCTTCTTTCGCTTTGTAAACAACACCGTGATAAAATTCTCGATATATTTATACTTAGCGCAGACTCAGAGATGTGCATATTGGTGGCTGTTACTATTTATCACCCACGTAAATCCACATGTATCGTAACCTATGTGCAAACACTATGTCGATTTCGTTGTGTTCAAATTGAAATTGAAAAAGAAACTACAGAACCGTTATTCCTATTATAATGCATAACAAAAAGAATTAATGCACAAGAGCTTAAAAAATGTATAAAATCAAAATAAAATAAAATTCCGCGAAATTTCATGAATGATCTTGGCGCATTAACGTCATGTCATAACATGACGTCATACGAATGAAAACTCTCAAGCTGAACGTTTTCCGTTACGTATACGCCCTAAGTTCGGATAATATTGCATTAAAATGGAGTTTTGAGGTAGGTGTTGTTTCATTTTCTATTCTATTGCATTATTCGCACATTTGTGGATTTCAGCAAGTTAACATGGCGGCTCACTCCTTAGTTACGACATGTCAACTCTGGATTTGACAGTAAATAGTAACCAACGGAAAAAAATGTTTGGGTTAAGAATTATGAGAATTGAACACATTTTTCTAGTGCTTATTTAAGAAATAATTCATGTAAGACTTAGATTTATTTGAAATTTGTAGCTTTTATCTTACAGGGGGTAAAATAGAACAGCCATACACACGGCAATCCTACCTTCGCTTCAGTTTTTAAATTACTGTATTTGTCCTATTAGAATCGAAATAATTCATGGAAGCCAAAGATTTGTTGGACATTTACACATGGCCTGGGCCATGTGTAAATGTCCAACAAATTATGGCTTCCGTGAATTATTTCTTAATTCGAAAAACATAATTGTTTCTTTATCACCACCAGAGGTATTGATGACGTCCCCCCTCTTAGTGAATCATGCTTTTGGTATGGTTAAATTTGCAAACCTGTAAGTTACTTATCTACGTAAATAGATCAATAACTGTTTTGCACAATTATATCAACACGGTAGGTATAGTGTCCGGCTGACATCGTGTTTTTTCAGTGAATCGGTCCACTTTTTCATGTGATATTACATGCAATCAGATCGATTAACTGCTATTTCGCGACTTTAATAGTTTTATTCGTGATTCTTCATCTTATTTTGAATTCTAATATGACGTGCTTCTTTCGCTTTGTAAACAACACCGTGATAAAATTCTCGATATATTTATACTTAGCGCAGACTCAGAGATGTGCATATTGGTGGCTGTTACTATTTATCACCCACGTAAATCCACATGTATCGTAACCTATGTGCAAACACTATGTCGATTTCGTTGTGTTCAAATTGAAATTGAAAAAGAAACTACAGAACCGTTATTCCTATTATAATGCATAACAAAAAGAATTAATGCACAAGAGCTTAAAAAATGTATAAAATCAAAATAAAATAAAATTCCGCGAAATTTCATGAATGATCTTGGCGCATTAACGTCATGTCATAACATGACGTCATACGAATGAAAACTCTCAAGCTGAACGTTTTCCGTTACGTATACGCCCTAAGTTCGGATAATATTGCATTAAAATGGAGTTTTGAGGTAGGTGTTGTTTCATTTTCTATTCTATTGCATTATTCGCACATTTGTGGATTTCAGCAAGTTAACATGGCGGCTCACTCCTTAGTTACGACATGTCAACTCTGGATTTGACAGTAAATAGTAACCAACGGAAAAAAATGTTTGGGTTAAGAATTATGAGAATTGAACACATTTTTCTAGTGCTTATTTAAGAAATAATTCATGTAAGACTTAGATTAATTTGAAATTTGTAGCTTTTATCTTACAGGGGGTAAAATAGAACAGCCATACACACGGCAATCCTACCTTCGCTTCAGTTTTTAAATTACCGTATTTGTCCTATTAGAATCGAAATAATTCATGGAAGCCATAGATTTGTTGGACATTTACACATGGCCTGGGCCGTGATATTCGTTAATTTTATTCATCGCTAACGCTCAGGATAAAATTCGAATATCACGGCCCAGGCCATGTGTAAATGTCCAACAAATTATGGCTTCCGTGAATTATTTCTTAAATATATACCTGTTTTGAGTTCAAACGTCACAAAATTTCCTTGTAGTTTACTTACAATTAAGTGTTTAATATTGTCACTGTTTTTTTCGAGAGCACCGTTTAAAACGTCTGGGTTTTTCAACAGATAGTCCGGGTTAAAAAAAAAAAAAAAAAACGAATAAAAAAGAAGACATTATTGGGCTTAAAACTAGATTGTAACTGTAATTTAGCGATGGACAATATTATATATTTTTAATAAGTCCCAAAAAACATGTCACTATGTTGATCAAATTTAACCCTTTTCAATTTAATGATAACTTTCTGTTCTGAAAACATTTTAACATAACCTCGCAATATTACGATATCTAAGTAATCACTTGGTCCCTTTTAAAACGGTTTTTAGAACAGAGTACAGGGACTCATAATCTTTTCAATTTCATTCAAGCTACCTTTTTTTTATTCAATATTATTTTATTGTATTTGATAACAGTGACGAAAAAACAAAGAAGCAAGAAAACTAAGCAAAAGCAGTAAAAAAAAAGAAACATTCATCATAAACCCAAATATTATACTAAATGAGCCCCCTAAAAATAAAAAAAAAAATGAAAACAACACTTTATAAATTTCATGGGTTCGAAGTGCTTTTCTGGATTTACCTTCACCCGGAACGCTCAAAGCCGAATACAGTTAACTCTCGTTGTCTCGAACTCGGTTGACTCGAAATTTCGGATGAGTCGAAGTTTTCACGTAGTCCCGAACTTTGTTCCATATAAATGTATGTATTTCGATTCCTGATGAGTCGAAATTGGATGAGTCGAAATTTCGGTTGAGTCGAACTAAATTTACGGTCCCAAGGTTAACAAAAGCATTCAAAATTCATTATTCATCTCGAACTCATACACATTTGTCAAAACATGACCTCCGGGATTTAAATGTCTGAAATAACACGTGTAATTAAATTTCCGGTCACTGACCACTGTATTGATTTATGACATGCTATATCCACGAGTGTTAACCTAAGATTAACACAATGATAAATAATGAGTGATACATTGTTAAAGTTTGTGAAAAAGTATTTAAAATTTTTACAAAAACAATTAATCGTGATTTACTGATGAGCTTGGATGTGTATAAAGTGGGGATTAAGATTTCCGTTGGTAATCACCTAAAAACTACTCAACCGGCTTCGTTAATCTTATTGTATTTTCTCTTGAAAAGAAAGAGTGAGATAAAAGAAAATGAAAAGAAATCTAAATTTTCTAAAATCTCTTGTATCCGAGAATAAACAATTTTGTCAACTTTCAATGACCTAAATAACGTTAAGATCGATTGGAAATAACTCTCTCGAATAAAAGCCATAGGGAAAATTGTCACTGAAATAATTAAATAAGTGAAAACCATGTTATCATAATAATGAAAGACCATGACATACAAATATAACGATCTGATACCAGAATATCGATCCCCTTCCCATATTCATCCGGATTTGTTTTAGCTTTACCAAGCTAAGCAAGAGTTGTGTCCCTTGGGTCTGTCAAACTTCCGGTTCTCGTTTGAGTCGAACTACGGGTGTCTCGAAATATTTCTTTGGTCCGGCTGACTTCGAGATAACGAGAGTCGACTGTATTTGAAACACAGGGATGTAGAAGAACCGAAACATATGAAGAGCTATATGACCAAAAGGACCCAAAAAAATTGCCAGATCCATCTAAGGGAGCTACCATTTGATTTTTATGGGGAGGCTAGGATGAAATTTGAAAAAAATAGGCAGGACAGGAGTTTTGAGTAAAAAAAAAGGCAGGATGAGACACTTGCAAAAAAAAAGTCAGGATGACAATTTAGGTAAAAAAAAGTCAGGATAAACTTTAAAAAAAAAAAGGCAGGACCGAACAGAGTGAAAAATAAAAAGGCAGGACAGAGATTATAACTAAAAATAAAGGCAGGACAAAATTTTTCATCCTGGTCAACTTTGCCTGATTGAATTGAAACTTTAGTTTCTTTATGATTCTTAAATTTATAAACTGGCAATGTGTAATGATTGATTGTTGGTTGCTGAACTTCAGGAGGAAAATATTTCATGCATGTTCAGGACCAGAACATATTAACAATAAATCCAATAGGTAGGTTCTGTAACAGAGGACGTTCGGGATGAAGGTCGGGCAATTTCGACTGTCACTGAAAATTAGGGTATATTGGATATGGATAGAAATTTTGCCTTGCAACAGGCTACCTATAAACCCCTTAACGTGCAGTGAGCGTGAAACTCGCTCTACACGCCCCATTCTGACCGGACGTTGCTGTGTACTTGAACATCCCGCACAGCAAAACGGACGCCGCACTTTGGCAAGGGTTTTACTGTCGGTTGGAAGAGGACTTCATTGAGGTTTGTTATAAATGAAGTCAGTATGGAAGTACTAACTACTGAGCTGATAAACTCTGGGACTTATCCGATGTATTTGATAAATAACGAAATAGATAATTTGTACTCTTTGATACGATCCTTTTGAAATAATATATAAAAAAAAAAAAAAAAAACGAATTGTGAATATAATATTCGTACACCTCACAAATATACATTGTCAATTCTTATTCCTTTAATTTCAGATGGAAATGAAGCTATGATGGTGATTTATTCTTGTGTGACCAAGCAAAGCATATGCTTGATTAGACCCCTCTTCAGAGTAGGGGAATTTGAAAATTGTTCTTGATTTCCATTTCTAGAACAATAAAACATATTACCATCAAGACAAATAGTAAAGGAAACATTTACGATGTATTTTCTGTTAAAAAAAACACACACACATTTGCTCTCTTTACAAATTATGTGTACGTGCGTCTAAATCCAACATATCTGAGCTAACATAAATATTGTTTACATCACGAAATATATACTGTATGAAATCCATTTCGGTACACTAACATGAAGATTTCTAAATACAAATGAACGATGCCTTTTATGAAATGTACGTGTTAATACAGCATTATCAAACTGGTTTAATGCATTGTTTCTTGCCTTGAAAAGTACTTTATTTGGACCTTTTCATTTTTTTTTAAACGTTAATTACACCTTATATAAGAATGCTGGATTTTGATTGGTTGGTAGCCAATGTATTTTTCGCACATTCTAAGCTTTTTTCCTCATTTCAAACAAATTTGCCTGTTTTTCACCACTGCCGGTGAATTTGCCTCTCTGCCGTGGTATTTGCCATTTTGGATATACCCTCGCGAGCCTGTTCCTGCCAAAATTATTCGGAACCTTTCTCACATAAAGCTTTATCCTGATTATTAAGACAACATGGTAACTTATTATATTAATTACACCTTATGTAAGAATCCTGGGTTTTGATTGGTTGATAGCCAGTGTATTTTTCACCAATTTACCGTTATCAAATGAATATCGTTCATTTTTTAACGCCGCCGGGGTATATGCAAAAAGGATATGCCTTTTTTACCCTCTCTGCCGTGGTATTTGCCAAATAATTACACCTTATATAAGAAAGCCAGATTTTGATTGGTTGATAGCCAGTGTATTTTTCGCATATTCTAATATTTTTTCCTCATTTCAAACGAATTTGACTGTTTTTCACCACTGCCGGTGAATTTGCCTCAAATACCATGGTATTTGCCATTTTGGATATTCCTTTTTTACCCTCTCGAGCATTTTCCCGCCAAAATTTTTCGGATATGACGTTACATAAAAAAGTGAGGTAACGCGTATTAGTACATGTATAATTCCCGCGGTTCTATGATAATATCCTCTTATCCTCAAAATTATGCATAAACATGTTAATGAATTAGTTTCAATCCAAATCTATTCGGTGTAATTAATCAGATATATCATGTTATGGAGGGGTATTTGCGAAAAATACCAGTCTTGGGACCGAATTTCCCTCGCCTAGCAGCTTGGGAAATTTTACAGTCCCTTGACTGGTATTTTTCGCAAATATCCCTCCATAACATGATATATCTGTTCAAAATACTCTATCCGACTGGACGCTTGTAACGTCACGATCATCAATGCGTTTTTGAACGTTAACATTCGGTGTAATTAAACAGATATATCATGTTAAGGAGGGATATTTGCGAAAAATACCAGTCTTGAGAATGAATTTCCTTCGCCTTACGGCTCGCAAAATTTAACATTCTCTCGACTGGTATTTTTCGCAAATACCCCTCCTTAACATTATATATCTGTTCATTAAGCACTTTTGATTGAGTTAACCGAAAACTGTCAGAGATATACATATAAAGAGGAAAAAAAGACGTCTATACAAATGTACGATTTAATGATGGAATAACAATGACGATTACACATATAAATACCATGACGTTACAAAAAGACAGCACTAACGTACATGTATAATTCCCGCGGTACTACGATTTCCCCTTCACATAGATATAAGAAGATGTGGTATGAGTGCCAATGAGACAACTCTCCATTCAAGTCAAAATTTATAAATGTAAACCATTATAGGTCAAAGTACGGTCTTCAACACGGAGCCTAGGCTCACACCGAACAGTAAGCTATAAAGGGCCCCAAAATAACTAGTGTAAAACCATTCAAACGGGAAAACCAACGGTCTAATCTATATAAAACGAGAAACGAGAAACACTAATGAATCACATCAACAAACGACAACTACTGAACATCAGATTCCTGACTTAGGACAGGTGCAAACAAATGCAGCGGGTTTAAACGTTTTAATGGTACCAAACCTTCACCCTTTTTCTGAAACAATAGTGTAACATCACAACATAGAAAGACACACTATAAAATATCAACTGAAATAGCTTAACTCAATCAAAGGACATAGTAAGACCATTGAACATACACTGAACAAATAAATTTGACCTATGATACAATGTAAATTCAAAATAAATAAACTAAGGAAGAATAATAAAAGTAACATGTTATATCGGTATGAAATGTTAAACAATTTAAGAAAAACAATATGCTCGAACAAAAATATCAGCCATTTGCAATAACTTTAAACACAGGTAAATAAAATAATTTTGTTGTAAGGTATACGTATACAGTTACAATAGAGAAAGGAAATATTTTAACAAAATAAATAATTTTGATGTTCATAGTACGAAGTGGAAATTTATATTAGTACCAAACACTTATCAAAGCTGGTATATAGACCAGATATAACCCTGAATAACATTAAATAACAAAAAGCATTACAATTAGTATCAACAGGTCAAATAAACAAGAAAGTACGATTTGAGAGTACTCGCAGTTACTGACAGCTAGTTAAAAGCCAAAACAATTAATAATAAAAATCATGCATCAGAGACTAAAATCAACTAAAACACATCCCAGGGATTTAGTATTTTAACGTCATGGACAGTCAAAGAAGACATGACTAGTGCAATGCCAAAATAAATGTATCGACAGACAGTAGGATAGTTAGGAGTTTAACCTCTTTATAGATCAAAATGAACGTGGCTGTGTCTTTAAACATCCCGTTTGAAAAGAATACAAATTTAGTTATGTTTTAATTTGCTGATGACAAAATCGATATTAGTGCCAATGTAAACTATATTCAAAGATCTAATTACAACATTGGTAAGATAGCCTGAACTAATAAGTTTATTTAAAGGTTCGATGAGTTTACACGGATCATATAGTGATTTCCGCGCTTTAAGTACAATATTACCGTAAAATTTAGGATGTGAAATACCGTTTTTAATCAGTTTTCTACAGGTACAGCCAAATTTACTAATCAAATCTTTGTATCTATGAAAAACTTAGCAAAAGTTTTACGTAATTTATGGTAACGAAATCCCTGACTTAATAATTTACTAGTGATGCATTGATTACGTTCGTTAAAATCTATGACATCACTACACACACGGGCATAACGAACGAGTTGGGATATATACACACCGTATGATGGCGCCAAAGGAACATCGCCGTCTAAAAAGGAAAATTAACAATAGGGAATAAAAATCGTCTCTTTTGTCGTAAATTTTCGTATGGAGTTTTCCTTTAGAGATTGAAATGTCCAAGTCCAGAAAAGGACAACTACTGCTGTTTATGTTAGATTTAGTTAAAGTAAGTCCTATTGGGTAAATTTCGGTAGTATATTTAGAGAACTCTGGATTATTTAACGAAAAATATCATCTAGATAACGGAAGGTATTGTTGAATGTATCAACCAAATGTAACAATGACGTGTCTTTACTGAGTTTGGTCATAAACTGAGATTCATAGCAATACAGGAATAAATCTGCTATTAAAGGGCGCAGTTAGTGCCCATAGGAATACCTACTACTTGTCGATACACTTTATCGCCGAAACGTACATATATGTTGTCCAGGAGAAAATTTAAAGCTTCAATCATATCTTCACATTTCCAGTAAGTGTATCTAGCATACTTTCCTTTTCGTTACAGAAAAGGCTTTAAACGAGTTACAGCAAATAAATTTGTAATGAGATTTTTCAAAAGACCATTTAATTAAATATGAAAACTTTTCTTGATAAGATTGTGTGGAAGTGTAGTATAGAGTAGAAAAATCATAACTGTCAACAGAATTAAAAGGACCATCAAAAGCATGTATTTTATCTAAAACCTCTAAAGAATTTTTAACACTCCAAAAATAATTAATACCATTATTTTCATAAGCTTTATTACAAAAGTTAATAACAAGTTCTTTGATAGTAGTAAGGGAGGTAGTTAGACATGTACAGACACTTTCAATCAAAATCTATTCGGTGTAATCAAACAGATATATCATGGTTTGGAGGGGTGTTTGCGAAAAATACCAGTCTTGGGACCAAATTTCCATCGCCTAGCGGCTTGGGAAATTTCACAGTCCCTTGACTGGTATTTTTCGCAAATACCCCTCCATAACATGAGATATCTGTTCAAAATGCACCGACATATTACTTTTTATGACTTTTGTTTTTTTGTTTTTTTTTGTTTTTTTTTTCACTCGATGAAACAACACGGACTGCTCTCGAAAAAACGTGGACATATAAAACTGAATTTACTCTCCAAAATGTCCTTTTCGATGCAAAAACAAGAATTTTTGTAAAGTGTCTGAGTATCTAAGTATATATAGATTCCATGTATGCGTTTTCGTTGACATTTGCATTGGTATGTGTACAAAAAATGGCTTTAATCCATATTTTGAAATAAAACATTGTAAAGCTAACTTAAACGTTTTTAAAACATATAAGTTAATTTCTTGCATCTTTTTTTTTACGTCTTAATTACCAGAAATGAAGTCTGTTTGTTTACATTTTTGATAATATTCACTCGAAAAAACATGGTCACACTCTGAAAAACCCGACCAATTTACTAGAAAAACACGATCCCACCGGACACTATACCTGCTGTGACAAAGGTAAGACAAATTAACTGATAAATTTTTCCTTAACCATTATGCAATCGTATAAAATATGCGCGTTATCGAATAATATAATTTTCATTAAGATTATGTAAACATTTATCAATTTTAATGTCCTGTATAATCTAAGAATAATCAAAGGGTCTTTTTAAAACGAAAACATTTGTTTGCAAATCCAGGAAATAACTATCTATAAAATCTAGACGGGTCTAAATCACTCACCTGCTGATACGGCACCTGCTGATTTTGCACCATTAACCTGTCAATTTTGCCCCTATGTAGAACAACTAAAGTTGCTTCCCTTTGTACATAAACCGATTTCAATTTGAAAATTAATGTCATGTTACTTTATTAATTAAGTTACAGATAGAAATTAATTATGTAAAATCGCAGGAGATATAATTTAAATGGTTTGTATAATTTTGAATACACTGTTGAAAATTTTGTCTTTTTTTTATAGTTCACAATAAGACTACATCAACAATTTGTATAGTCGTACTATACAAATCCTTGAATACATTTATTAATTTGGAAAACAATATTTTTTTAATCTTGCAAAGTTAAAAAAAAATAATGAAATGTAATTATTTAAACTTATACATGTAGCAGGAAAATAACTTATATGATTGTTAGGTTATTTTTTTCTTAAAATAATGTTTTACACCACTAATAGAAGTTAATCATACAATTAATATAATTTCACAATGATTTTATGATTAATGCAAAACGATATATTTCAATAATTGACCAGGGGTAAAAAGGGGGAGGTAGTCATTCTGAAATTTGACTACGTTTATGATGATCATGATTATCATGATAAATGTAGGGTATCCTTATACTTTCAATGTAATCATGGTGTAAATGTATTTTATAATTTGTAGAAATACATACAATTTTATTACTTATTTTAATCACTTATATTTTGATAGAGGTACCTACGGCGTTATTAGTAATTTCGATGTAAACTTGTGTTATTTTACGATAATTAATGCCTTAAAAGATGAAAATATAGGACTTTTATATAACAAATATGTCATTAATTATAGTGTTGCTTTAGTTTTCTTTTGGTGTTACTTTATAATATTAAACAAATTTAATTAAACTGTTGATATTATAATTGTAAACATGTGTTATTTTATGAGAATTAATGCTTTCTAAGATGATAATATTGGACTATTATAAAACGATTATGCCATTATTAATTATAATGTTGCTTTAGTTTTCATTGGATATTGCTTATAATATCAAAAACAATTAAATCGGGGGGCGTAGCTACCTTGTTAATGAAGTGGAATCACAAACTGAAGAGCGAGGGATATAGGGGCTGCCTAAGGCCCCCAGTTGTTCTAGAGCCGTTGAAAGTCCTGGTAGGGGGCAGGGGACGAGGTCACCCGGAAGCTCCGCATATATAGCGTTTCAAAACAATCACAACCGTATTAAAATTTGTAGTTTTGTTGTGGTTTTTTGGTCAGCTATTTGTTTAACTTCGACATATACGAGTCGAATGAAGACTACAATTGTTATATGCGTTTTTTGTTCGCCGTGAGAGCTTTTAAAATCACGGAAATTTGTTCCGTATATTAGTATTTGTATTGAGGAAAGTAGATATAAAAATAAGGAGATGTGGTATGATTGCCAATGAAACAACTCTCCAGAAGAGACCAAATGACACAGAAATTATTAACTATATGTCACCGTACGGCCTTCAACAATAAGTACAACCCATACATAACAAAGTGGCATCAGTTGTTTTCCATTCGTTGGGAGTGTTTGAGCTTTTAATTTTACCATTTTATAACTTTAGGACTTTCCTTTTTGAATTTCCCTTTGAGTTCGAAATTTTTGTTATTTTTCTTTTTCAGTTGGAAGATAAGAAGTAGGAAGGGAACTGACAAGTAAAAAATTCATGAAGCTTGCTGCTTAATATTAGATTTCTACCGGAAATAGTTTCTGAGAAAATGCCATCAAAATTTCCATATGTACGAAAATAAAAAGAGGTGGGGAAACAGGAAGTAGGAAACTGAGTAGTATTTTGCTGTGATGAATAGTTGCTGAGAAAAATGTTGTTACGAACGGACGCACGGACAGATACACATGCAGTTACCCGTATACCCCGTACTATGTTGGGCAAGGAACGGGAGGATAAAAAAAGTCATTCACAATAAGTGCACTATGTTGGAACCAAACCAGCCGTTTTTAAAGGTGGTGGCCACAGATTGCACGACTAATCTATTAACGAAAAAAACACATTCTGTATATATTTTTCAATTTCTTTAGAATTTAAAATTTCGCTTCCCGATCACTGCGTCCATCTTTGAGATTTTTCTGTTCTGTAGTAATCGTAACTTCCTAACTATATATGCGTATCTTTACTAATTTAACTATGTAAAACTTTTAAAATGTGTTAATGTATTGTGCATTACTACATACATTTCTTTATAAGAATATAAAGATGAGATTTTAGCGTCTAGTTGACGATAACCAGGAACAAATAAAAGACTTTTAACAATTATAATAATATCGACAGTTAAATTAAATTGTTTTTAATATTATAAAGTAATACCCAATGAAAACTAAAGCAGCATGGCATAATCGTTTTATAATAGTCCAATATTATCATCTTATAAAGCATTAATTATCATAAAATAACACAAGTTAACGTCGAAATTACTAAATAACGCGTGACCGATATACGCTTCTGTAGGAACCTTTATATCACAAGTGTTAATTTGCTTCAACTTTTTTCTTGTGTACAAAGATTAACTTTATCAATTACTCATTTTTCAATTATTCAACATATACCCCCATAGCACTAGCAGAAGAAGAATATCGAATTTACACTGATATTAAGAGTAATATTAAATTTATTGATTATGGTTTGTCTTACGTCCAGTGTCAAATATTTCATGCATGCTAATGGTGATAACAATTTTAATAATGAATAAAGCGGAAGGTCTTTAATCGAAATGAATGTCGAGAAATTGTGAAATACCACTGGAAAATGAGGGTAGAGAAATTGAAATTTAGCCTTGCAACAGCCCACCTACAGACCCTTCAAGGAGGAGTTCTTTCAAAGGTCTTTAACGTGCAGAGAGCCTGGCACTCTATCTCTTCACGAGACAAAAGATGAGAAATCTCCTTTTGACCAGACGTGGCTGCGTATTTATCATCCAACATGACCAAAACTAAAGCAACATTATAAGGGACTTTACTGTCGGTTCAAAGACAAAAGTGATCATATTTTCTGTCCCTGAGTCACCTTTCGTTACTTATAACATCAACTGCTGATATAAATCTCCCTAAAGGCACCATAAACAGTGTCTCTATTGACCCTTTCTTTACTTATGACATCACCTGTTGATATGACCCCTTCCTATAGGCACCATAAAAAGTGTCTCTATTGACCCTTTCTTTACTTACGACATCACCTGCTGATATGACCCCTTCCTATAGGTACGATAGAAAGTGTCTCTATTGACCCTTTCTTTCCTTAAAACATCACCTCCTGATATGACACCTTCCTATAGACACAATATAAAGTGTCTCTATTGACCCTTTCTTTACTTAAAATATCACCTGCTGATATGACCCATTCCTATAGGCACCATAGAAAGTGTCTCTGTTGACTCGTTCTTTTCTTAAAACATCACCTGCTGATATGACCCTTCCTCTAAGCACCATAGAAAGTGTCTCTATTGACCCTCTCTTTACTTAAAACATCACCTGCTGACATGACCCTTCTTATAGGCACAATAGAAAGTGTCTCTATTGACAATTTCTTTACTTAAAATATCACCTGCTGATATGACACCTTCCTATAGGCACAATAGAAAGTGTCTCTATTGACCCTTTCTTTACTTAAAACAACACCTGCTGATATGACCCTTCCTATAAGTACGAAAGAAAGTGTCTCTATTGACCCTTTCTTTACTTAAAACATCACCTGCTGATATGACCCTTCCTATAGGCACAATAGAACGTGTCTCTATTGACCCTCCCTTTACTTAAAACATCACCTGCTGATATGACCCTTCTTCAAAGCACCATAGAATGTGTCTCTACTGACACTTTGTTTACTTATAACATCACCGGCGGTTATAACCCTTCCTATAGGCACAATAGAAAGTGTCTCTATTGACTCTTTTTTTACCTTTTACATCACCGGCAGGTATGACCCATTCCTATAGGCACCATAGAAAGTGTCTCTGTTGACTCTTTCTTTTCTTAAAACATCACCTGCTGATATGACCCCTTCCTATAAGCACCTTAGAAAGTGTCTCTATTCACCCTCTCTTTACTTAAAGTGTCTTTATTGACCCTTTCTTTACTTATAACATCACCTGCTGATATGACCTCTTCTGATAGGCACAATAGAAAGTGTCTCTATTGACTCTTTTTTTACCTTTTACATCACCGGCAGGTATGACCCATTTCTATAGGCACCATAGAAAGTGTCTCTATTGACCCTTTCTTTACTTATAACATCACCGGTCGATATGACCCCTTCCTATAGGCACAATAGAAAGTGTCTCTATTGACTCTTTTTATACCTTTTACATCACCGGCAGGTATGACCCATTCCTATAGGCACCACAGAAAGTGTCTCTGTTGACTCTTTCTTTTCTTAAAACATCACCTCCTGATATGACCCCTTCCTATAAGCACCATAGAAAGTGTCTCTATTGACCCTCTCTTTACTTAAAACATCACCTGCTGATATGACCCCTTCTTATAGGCACAATAGAAAGTGTCTCTATTGACAATTTCTTTACTTAAAATATCACCTGCTGATATGACCCCTTCCTATAGGCACAATAGAAAGTGTCTCTTTTGACCCTTTCTTTACTTAAAACATCACCTGCTGATATGACCCTTCCTATAGGTACTATAAAGTATCCTATTGACCCTTTCTTTACTTAAAACATCACCTGCTGATATGACCCTTCCTATAGGCACAATAGAAAGTGTCTCTATTGACCCTCTCTTTACTTAAAACATCACCTGCTGATATGACCCTTTCTTCAAGGCACTATAGAATGTGTCTCTATTGTCACTTTGTTTACTTATAACATCACCGGCCGATATGACCTCTTCCTATAGGCCCAATAGAAAGTGTCTCTATTGACTCTTTTATACCTTCTACATCACCGGCAGGTATGACCCATTCCTATAGGCACCATAGAAAGTGTCTCTGTTGACTCTTTCTTTACTTAAAACATCACCTGCTGATATGACCCCTTCCTATAAGCACCATAGAAAGTGTCTCTATTGACCCTCTCTTTACTTAAAACATCACCTGCTGATATGACCCCTTCTTATAGGCACAATAGAAAGTGTCTCTATTGACCCTTTCTTTACTTAAAACATCACCTGCTGTTATGAACCCTTCCTATAGGCACAATAGAAAGTGTCTCTATTGACCCTTTCTTTACTTATAACATCACCTGCTGATATGACCCCTTCCTATAGGCACCATAGAAAGTGACTCTATTGACTCTTTCTTTACCTTTTACATCACCGGCAGGTATAACCCCTTTCTATAGGCACAATAGAAAGTGTTTTATAAACCTTTTCTTTACTTAGGACATCACCTGATGATATGACACCTTCCTATAGGCCCCATAAAGAAAATATCTATCGAAAATTTCTTTTCTTATGACATCACCTGCTGATATGACCCTTTCTAAAAGGCACATAGAAAGTGTCTCTATTGACCATTTCTTTACTTATAACATCACCTGCTGATATGGTCCTTTCCTATAGGCGTCATAGAAAGTGTCTATATTGACCCTTTCTTTATTTATAACATCAAATGCTATTATGACCCCTTCCTATAGGCATCATAGGAAGTGTCTCTTTGACACTTTCTTTACTTATAACATCACCTGCTATTATGACTGCTTCCTATAGGCAGAATAGAAAGTGTCTCTATTGATCCTTTCTCTACTTATAACATCACCTGCTGATATGACCTCTTCTTATAGAGAAAATAGAAAGTGTCTCTATTGACTCTTTCTTTACTTATAAGATCACCTGCTGTTATGATCCCTTCCTATAGGTACGATAGACAGTGTCTCTATTGACCCTTTCTTTACTTAAAATATCAGCTGTTGATATGACCCGTTCAAATCGGCACCATAGAAAGTCTCTATAGACCCTTTCTTTACTAAACATCACCTGCCGATATGACTCCTTCCTATAGGCATCATAGAAAGTGTCTCTATTGACCCTTTCTTTACTTAGGACATCACCTGCTGATATGACACCTTCCTATAGGCACCGTAAAGAAAATATTTATCGAACATTTCTTACTTATGACATCACCTGCTGATATGAGCCTTTCCTAAAGGCACCATAGAAAGTGTCTCTATTGACTCTCTCTTTACTTAAAATATCACCTGCTGATATTACCCCTTCCTATAGGCACAATAGAAAGTGTCTCTATTGACTCTTTTTATACCTTTTACATCACCGGCAGGTATGACCCATTCCTATAGGCACCATAGAAAGTGTCTCTGTTGACTCTTTCTTTTCTTAAAACATCACCTGCTGATATGACCCCTTCCTCTAAGCACCATAGAAAGTGTCTCTATTGACCCTCTCTTTACTTAAAACATCACCTGCTGATATGACCCCTTCTTATAGGCACAATAGAAAGTGTCTCTATTGACAATTTCTTTACTTAAAATATCACCTGCTGATATGACCCCTTCCTATAGGCACAATAGAAAGTGTCTCTATTGACCCTTTCTTTACTTAAAACAACACCTGCTGATATGACCCCTTCCTATAAGTACGATAGAAAGTGTCTCTATTGACCCTTTCTTTACTTAAAACATCACCTGCTGATATGACCCCTTCCTATAGGCACAATAGAACGTGTCTCTATTGACCCTCCCTTTACTTAAAACATCACCTGCTGATATGAACCTTTCTTCAAGGCACCATAGAATGTGTCTCTATTGACACTTTGTTTACTTATAACATCACCGGCGGATATAACCCCTTCCTATAGGCACAATAGAAAGTGTCTCTATTGACTCTTTTTTTACCTTTTACATCACCGGCAGGTATGACCCATTCCTATAGGCAGCATAAAAAGTGTCTCTGTTGACTCTTTCTTTTCTTAAAACATCACCTGCTGATATGACCCCTTCCTATAAGCACCTTAGAAAGTGTCTCTATTCACCCTCTCTTTACTTAAAGTGTCTCTATTGACCCTTTCTTTACTTATAACATCACCTGCTGATATGACCTCTTCTGATAGGCACAATAGAAAGTGTCTCTATTGACTCTTTTTTTACCTTTTACATCACCGGCAGGTATGACCCATTTCTATAGGCACCATAGAAAGTGTCTCTATTGACCCTTTCTTTACTTATCACATCACCTGCTGATATGACCCCTTCCTATAGGCACCATAGAAAGTGTCTCTATTGACCCTTTCTTTACTTATAACATCACCGGTCGATATGACCCCTTCCTATAGGCACAATAGAAAGTGTCTCTATTGACTCTTTTTATACCTTTTACATCACCGGCAGGTATGACCCATTCCTATAGGCACCATAGAAAGTGTCTCTGTTGACTCTTTCTTTTCTTAAAACATCACCTGCTGATATGACCCCTTCCTATAAGCACCATAGAAAGTGTCTCTATTGACCCTCTCTTTACTTAAAACATCACCTGCTGATATGACCCTTCTGATAGGCACAATAGAAAGTGTCTCTATTGACCCTTTCTTTACTTAAAACATCACCTGCTGATATGACCCCTTCCTATAGGCACAATATAAAGTGTCTCTATTGACCCTTTCTTTACTTAAAACATCACCTGCCGATATGACACCTTCTTATAGGCATCATAGAAAGTGTCTCTATTGACCCTTTCTTTACTTAGGACATCACCTGCTGATATGACACCTTCCTATAGGCACCATAAAGAAAATATCTATCGAACATTTCTTTACTTATGACATCACCTGCTGATATGACCCTTTCCTAAAGGCACCATAGAAAGTGTCTCTATTGACCCTTTCTTTACTTAAAACATCACCTGCTGATATGACACCTTCCTATAGGCACCATAGAAAGTGTCTCTATTGACCCTCTATTTACTTAAAACATCACCTGCTGTCATAGAAAGTGTCTCTATTGACCCTCTCTTTACTTATAACATCACCTGCTGATTTCACCCCTTCCTATAGGCACCATAGAAAGTGTCTCTATTGACCCTTTCTTCCCCTATAACATCAACTGCAGGTATGACCCCTTCCTATAGGCACAGTAGAAAGTGTCTCTATTGACCCTCTCTTTACCTTTTACATCACCGGCAGGTATGAACCCTTCCTACAGGCACAATATAAAGTGTCTCTATTGACACTTTCTTTACATATAACATCACCGGCCGATATGACCCCTTCCTATAGGCACAATAGAAAGTGTCTCTATTGACTCTTTCTTTACCTTTCACCTGCTGATATGACTTCTTCCTAAAGGCACAATTGAAAGTGTCTGTATTGACCCTCTCTTTACTCATAACATCACCTGCTGATATGACCCCCTTCTTATATGCATAATAGAAAGTGTCTCTATTGACCCTTCTTTACTTATAACATCACCTGCTGATATGACTCCTTCATATAGGCACAATAGAAAGTCTCTCTATTGACTCTCTCTTTACTTTTAACTTCACCTGCTGATATGACCCCTTCTAATAGCCACGATAGAAAGTGTCTCTATTGACCCTCTGTTTACTCATAACATCACCGGCCGATATGACCCCTTCCTATAGGCACAATAGAAAGTGTCTCTATTGACCCTTTCTTTACTTATAACATCACCTGCTATTATGACCCCTTCCTATAGGCACAATAGAAAGTGTCTCTATTGACCCTTTCTTTACTTATAACATCACCTGCTGATGTGACCTCTTCCTATAGGCACAATAGAAAGTGACAACAGAAAGTGTCTCTATTGACCCTTTCTTTACTTATAACATCACCTGCTGATATGACCCCTTCCTATAGGCATCATAGAAAGTGTCTCTATTGACTCTTTCTTTACCTTTTACATCACTGGCAGGTATGACCCCTTCCTATAGGCACAATAGAGAGTGTTTTTATCAACCTTTTCTTTACTTAGGACATCACCTGCTGATATGACACCCCCTATAGGCACCATAAAGAAAATATTTATCGAAAATTTCTTTATTTATGACATCACCTGCTATTATGACCCCTTCCTATAGGCACCATAGAAAGTGTCTCTATTGACCCTCTCTTCACTTAAAACATCACATGCTGATATGACCCCTTCTTATAGGCACAATAGAAAGTGTCTCTATTGAGCCTTTCTCTACTTATAACATCGTCTACTGATATGACCTCTTCTTAAAGGGAAAATAGAAAGTGTCTCTATTGACTCTTTGTTTACTTATGACATCACCTGCTATTATGACCCCTTCCTATAGGTACGATAGAAACTGTCTTCATTGACTCTTTCTTTACTTAAAACATTACCTGTTGATATGACCCCTTCAAATAGACAGAATAGAAAGTGTCTCTATTGACCCTTTCTTTACTTAGGACATCACCTGCTGATATGACCCTTTCCTATAGGCACCGTAAAGAAAATATCTATCGAACATTTCTTTACTTATGACATCACCTGCTGATATGACCCTTTCCTAAAGGTACCATAGAAAGTGTCTCTATTGACCTTTTCTTTACTTAGGACATCACCTGCTGATATGACCCCTTCCTATAGGCACCATAAAAAGTGTCTCTATTGACCCTTTCTTTTCTTAAAACATCATTTGCTGACATGACCCCTTCCTATAGGCACCACACAAAGTGTCTCTATTGACCTTCTCTTTACTTAAAACATCACCTGCTGATATGACCCCTTCTTATATGCACAATAGAAAGTGTCAATATTGACCCTCCCTTTACTTGAAACATCACCTGCTGATATGACCCCTTCCTATAGGCATCATAGAAAGTGTCTCTATTGACCCTTTCGTTACTTAAAATATCACCTGCTGATATGACCCCATCCTATAGGCACCATAGAAAGTGTCTCTTTTGACACTTTCTTTACTGATAACATCACCTGCTATTATGACTCCTTCCTATAGGCACAATAGAAAGTGTCTCTATTGACCCTTTCTTTACTTATAACATCACCTGCTGATATGACCTCTTCTTATAGACACAATAGAAAGTGTCTCTATTGACCCTTTCTTTACTTATAACATCACCTGCTGATATGACCCCTTCCTATAGGCACCATAGAAAGTGTCTCTATTGACCCTTTCTTTACTTATAACATCACCTGCTGATATGATCCCTTCCTATCGGCACCATAGAAAGTCTCTATTGACTCTTTCTTTACCTTTTACATCACCGGCAGGTATGACTCTTTCCTATAGGCACAATAGAAAGTGTTTTTATCAACCTTTTCTTTACTTAGGACATCACCTCCTGATAAGACACCCCCTATAGGCACCACAAAGAAAATATCTATCGAAAATTTCTTTACTTATGACATCACCTGCTGATATGACCCTTTCTTCAAGGCACCATAGAATGTGTCTCTATTGACCCTTTCTTTACTTATAACATCACCGGCCGATATGACACCTTCCTATAGGCACAATAGAAAGTGTCTCTATTGACTCTTTTTATACCTTTTACATCACCGGCAGGTATGACCCATTCCTATAGGCACCATAGAAAGTGTCTCTGTTGACTCGTTCTTTTATTAAAACATCACCTGCTGATATGACCCTTTCCTCTAAGCACCATAGAAAGTGTCTCTATTGACCCTCTCTTTACTTAAAACATCACCTGCTGATATGACCCTTCTTATAGGCACAATAGAAAGTGTCTCTATTGACTCTTTTTTTACCTTTTACATCACCGGCAGGTATGACCCATTCCTATAGGCACCATAGAAAGTGTCTCTGTTGACTCTTTCTTTTCTTAAAACATCACCTGCTGATATGACCCCTTCCTATAAGCACCATAGAAAGTGTCTCTATTGACCCTCTCTTTACTTAAAACATCACCTGCTGATATGACCCCTTCTTATAGGCACAATAGAAAGTGTCTCTATTGACCCTTTCTTTACTTAAAACATCACCTGCTGTTATGAACCCTTCCTATAGGCACAATAGAAAGTGTCTCTATTGACCCTTTCTTTACTTATAACATCACCTGCTGATATGACCCCTTCCTATAGGCACCATAGAAAGTGACTCTATTGACTCTTTCTTTACCTTTACATCACCTGCAGGTATAACCCTTTCTATAGGCACAATAGAAAGTGTTTTATAAACCTTTTCTTTACTTAGGACATCACCTGATGATATGACACCTTCCTATAGGCCCCATAAAGAAAATATCTATCGAAAATTTCTTTTCTTATGACATCACCTGCTGATATGACCCTTTCTAAAAGGCACATAGAAAGTGTCTCTATTGACCATTTCTTTACTTATAACATCACCTGCTGATATGGTCCTTTCCTATAGGCGTCATAGAGAGTGTCTATATTGACCCTTTCTTTACTTATAACATCAAATGCTATTATGACCCCTTCCTATAGGCATCATAGGAAGTGTCTCTTTTGACACTTTCTTTACTTATAACATCACCTGCTATTATGACTTCTTCCTATAGGCAGAATAGAAAGTGTCTCTATTGAACCTTTCTCTACTTATAACATCACCTGCTGATATGACCTCTTCTTATAGAGAAAATAGAAAGTGTCTCTATTGACTCTTTCTTTACTTATAAGATCACCTGCTGTTATGACCCCTTCCTATAGGTACGATAGACAGTGTCTCTATTGACCCTTTCTTTACTTCAAATATCAGCTGTTGATATGACCCCTTCAAATAAACAGAATAGAAAGTGTCTCTATAGACCCTTTCTTTACTTGAAACATCACCTGCCGATATGATCCCTTCCTATAGGCATCATAGAAAGTGTCTCTATTGACCCTTTCTTTACTTAGGACATCACCTGCTGATATGACACCTTCCTATAGGCACCGTAAAGAAAATATCTATCGAACATTTCTTTACTTATGACATCACCTGCTGATATGAACCTTTCCTAAAGGCACCGAAGAAAGTGTCTCTATTGACAATTTCTTTACTTAAAATATCACCTGCTGATATGACCCCTTCCTATAGGCACAATAGAAAGTGTCTCTTTTGACCCTTTCTTTACTTAAAACATCACCTGCTGATATGACCCCTTCCTATAGGTACGATAGAAAGTGTCCCTATTGACCCTTTCTTTACTTAAAA
This sequence comes from Mytilus coruscus, assembly GCA_017311375.1. NCBI lineage: Eukaryota > Metazoa > Mollusca > Bivalvia > Mytilida > Mytilidae > Mytilus > Mytilus coruscus. The sequence goes on along the minus strand of CM029601.1, from coordinate 37,655,612 downwards.
CATCACCTGCTGATATGACCCCTTCCTATAGGCACAATAGAAAGTGTCTCTATTGACCCTCCCTTTACTTAAAACATCACCTGCTGATATGACCCTTTCTTCAAGGCACCATAGAATGTGTCTCTATTGACACTTTGTTTACTTATAACATCACCGGCCGATATGACCCCTTCCTATAGGCCCAATAGGAAGTGTCTCTATTGACTCTTTTTTTACATTTTACATCACCGGCAGGTATGACCCATTCCTATAGGCACCATAGAAAGTGTCTCTGTTGACTCTTTCTTTTCTTAAAACATCACCTGCTGATATGACCCCTTCCTATAAGCACCATAGAAAGTGTCTCTATTGACCCTCTCTTTACTTAAAACATCACCTGCTGATATGACCCCTTATAGGCACAATAGAAAGTGTCTCTATTGACCCTTTCTTTACTTATAACATCACCTGCTGATATGACCCCTTCCTATAGGCACCATAGAAAGTGACTCTATTGACTCTTTCTTTACCTTTTACATCACCGGCAGGTATGACCCCTTTCTATAGGCACAATAGAAAGTGTTTTTATAAACCTTTTCTTTACTTAGGACATCACCTGATGATATGACACCTTCCTATAGGCACCATAAAGAAAATATCTATCGAAAATTTCTTTACTTATGACATCACCTGCTGATATGACCCTTTCTAAAAGGCACATAGAAAGTGTCTCTATTCACCCTTTCTTTATTTATAACATCAAATGCTATTATGACCCCTTCCTATAGGCATCATATGAAGTGTCTTTTTGACACTTTCTTTACTTATAACATCACCTGCTATTATGACCCCTTCCTATAGGCAGAATAGAAAGTGTCTCTATTGACCCTTTCTCTACTTATAACATCACCTGCTGATATGACCTCTTCTTATAGAGAAAATAGAAAGTGTCTCTATTGACTCTTTCTTTACTTATAAGATCACCTGCTGTTATGACCCTTCCTATAGGTACGATAGACAGTGTCTCTATTGACCCTTTCTTTACTTAAAATTTCAGCTGTTGATATGACCCCTTCAAAGAAACAGAATAGAAAGTGTCTCTATAGACTCTTTCTTTACTTAAAACATCACCTGCCGATATGATCCCTTCCTATAGGCATCATAGAAAGTGTCTCTATTGACCCTTTCTTTACTTAGGACATCACCTGCTGATATGACACCTTCCTATAGGCACCGTAAAAAAATATCTATCGAACATTTCTTACTTATGACATCACCTGCTGATATTACCCTTTCCTATAGGAACCGAAGAAAGTGTCTCTATTGACTCTCTTTTTACCTTTACATCACCGGCAGGTATGACCCATTCCTATAGGCACCATAGAAAGTGTCTCTGTTGACTCTTTCTTTTCTTAAAACATCACCTGCTGATATGACCCCTTCCTATAGGCACAATAGAAAGTGTCTCTATTGACTCTTTCTTTACTTTTTACATCACCTGCTGGTATGACCCATTCCTATAGGCACCATAGAAAGTGTCTCTGTTGACTCTTTCTTTTCTTAAAACATCACCTGCTGATATGACCCCTTCCTATAAGCACCATAGAAAGTGTCTCTATTGACCCTCTCTTTACTTAAAGTGTCTCTATTGACCCTTTCTTTACTTATAACATCACCTGCTGATATGACCTCTTCTGATAGGCACCATAGAAAGTGTCTCTATTGACCCTTTCTTTGCCTTAAAACATCACCTGCAGATATGACCCATTTCTATAGGCACCATAGAAAGTGTCTCTATTGACCCTTTCTTTACTTATCACATCACCTGCTGATATGAACCTTTCCTATAGGCACCATAGAAAGTGTCTCTATTGACCCTTTGTTTACTGATAACATCACCGGTCGATATGACCCCTTCCTATAGGCACAATAGAAAGTGTCTCTATTGACTCTTTTTATACCTTTTACATCACCGGCAGGTATGACCCATTCCTATAGGCACCATAGAAAGAGTCTCTGTTGACTCCTTCTTTTCTTAAAACATTACCTGCTGATATGACCCTTCCTATAAGCACCACAGAAAGTGTCTCTACTTGTGTCTCTCTTGACCCTTTCTTTACTTAAACATCACCTGCTGATATGACCTCTTCTTATAGGCACAATAGAAAGTGTCTCTATTGACACTTTCTTTACTTAAAACATCACCTGCTGATATGACCCCTCACATAGGCACAATAGAAATGTCTCTATTGACCCTTTCTTTACTTGTAACATCACCGGCCGATATGACCCCTTCCTATAGGCACGATAGAAAGTGTCTCTATTGACCCTTTCTTTACTTAAAACATCACCTGCTGATATGACCCTTCCGATAGGCACAATAGAAAGTGTCTCTATTGACCCCCCCTTTACTTAAAACATCACCTGCTGATATGACCCCTTCCTATAGGCACCATAGAAAGTGTCTTTGTTGACTCTTTCTTTTCTTAAAACATCACCTGCTGATATGACCCCTTCCTATAAGCACCATAGAAAGTGTCTCTATTGACCCTCTCTTCACTTAAAACATCACCTGCTGATATGACCCCTTCTTATATGCACAATAGAAAGTGTCTCTATTGACAATTTCTTTACTTAAAATATCACCTGCTGATATGATCCCTTCCTATAGGCACAATAGAAAGTGTCTCTTTTGACCCTTTCTTTACTTAAAACATCACCTGCTGATATGACCGCTTCCTATAGGTACGATAGAAAGTGTCCCTATTGACCCTTTCTTTACTTAAAACATCACCTGCTGATATGACCCCTTCCTATAGGCACAATAGAAAGTGTCTCTATTGACCCTCCCTTTACTTAAAACATCACCTGCTGATATGACCCTTTCTTCAAGGCACCATAGAATGTGTCTCTATTCACACTTTGTTTACTTATAACATCACCGGCCGATATGACCCTTCCTATAGGTCCAATAGGAACTGTCTCTATTGACTCTTTTTTACATTTTACATCACCGGCAGGTATGACCCATTCCTATAGGCACCATAGAAAGTGTCTCTGTTGACTCTTTCTTTTCTTAAAACATCACCTGCTGATATGACCCTTCCTGTAAGCACCATAGAAAGTGTCTCTATTGACCCTCTCTTTACTTAAAACATCACCTGCTGATATGACCCCTTCTTATAGGCACAATAGAAAGTGTCTCTATTGACCCTTTCTTTACTTAAAACATCACCTGCTGATATGAACCCTTCCTATAGGCACAATAGAAAGTGTCTCTATTGACCCTTTCTTTACTTATAACATCACCTGCTGATATGACCCCTTCCTATAGGCACCATAGAAAGTGACTCTATTGACTCTTTCTTTACCTTTTACATCACCGGCAGGTATGACCCCTTTCTATAGGCACAATAGAAAGTGTTTTTATAAACCTTTTCTTTACTTAGGACATCACCTGATGATATGACACCTTCCTATAGGCACCATAAAGAAAATATCTATCGAAAATTTCTTTACTTATGACATCACCTGCTGATATGACCCTTTCTAAAAGGCACATAGAAAGTGTCTCTATTGACCATTTCTTTACTTATAACATCACCTGCTGATATGGTCCTTTCCTATAGGCGTCATAGAAAGTGTCTATATTGACCCTTTCTTTACTTATAACATCAAATGCTATTATGACCCCTTCCTATAGGCATCATAGGAAGTGTCTCTTTTGACACTTTCTTTACTTATAACATCACCTGCTATTATGACCCCTTCCTATAGGCAGAATAGAAAGTGTCTCTATTGACCCTTTCTCTACTTATAACATCACCTGCTGATATGACCTCTTCTTATAGAGAAAATAGAAAGTGTCTCTATTGACTCTTTCTTTACTTATAAGATCACCTGCTGTTATGACCCCTTCCTATAGGTACGATAGACAGTGTCTCTATTGACCCTTTCTTTACTTAAAATATCAGCTGTTGATATGACCCCTTCAAATAAACAGAATAGAAAGTGTCTCTATAGACTCTTTCTTTACTTAAAACATCACCTGCCGATATGATCCCTTCCTATAGGCATCATAGAAAGTGTCTCTATTAACCCTTTCTTTACTTAGGACATCACCTGCTGATATGACACCTTCCTATAGGCACCGTAAAGAAAATATCTATCGAACATTTCTTACTTATGACATCACCTGCTGATATGACCCTTTCCTAAAGGCACCGAAGAAAGTGTCTCTATTGACTCTCTCTTTACTTAAAATATCACCTGCTGATATTACCCCTTCCTATAGGCACAATAGAAAGTGTCTCTATTGACTCTTTTTACCTTTTACATCACCGGCAGGTATGACCCATTCCTATAGGCACCATAGAAAGTGTCTCTGTTGACTCTTTCTTTTCTTAAAACATCACCTGCTGATATGACCCCTTCATATAAGCACCATAGAAAGTGTCTCTATTGACCCTCTCTGTACTTAAACCATCACCTGCTGATATGACCCCATCTTATAGGCACAATAGAAAGTGTCTCTTATGACAATTTCTTTACTTAAAACATCACCTGCTGATATGAACCCTTCCTATAGGCACAATAGAAAGTGTCTCTATTGACCCTTTCTTTACTTATAACATCACCTGCTGATATGACCCCTTCCTATAGGCACCATAGAAAGTGTCTTTGTTGACTCTTTCTTTTCTTAAAACATCACCTGCTGATATGACCCCTCCCTATAAGCACCATAGAAAGTGTTTCTATCGACCCTTTCGTTACTTATAACATCACCTGCTGATATGACTCCTTCTTATAGGCACAATAGAAAGTGACTCTATTGACAATTTCTTTACTTAAAACATCACCTGCTGATATGAACCCTTCCTATAGGCACAATAGAAAGTGTCTCTATTGACCCTTTCTTTACTTAAAACATCACCTGCTGATATGACCCCTTCCTATAGGTACGATAGATAGTGTCCCTATTGACCCTTTCTTTATTTAAAACATCACCTGCTGATATGACCCCTTCCTATAGGCACAATAGAAAGTGTCTCTATTGACCCTCCTTTACTTAAAACATCACCTGCTGATATGACCCTTTCTTCAAGGCACCATAGAATGTGTCTCTATTGACACTTTGTTTACTTATAACATCACCGGCCGATATGACCCCTTCCTATAGGCCCAATAGGAAGTGTCTCTATTGACTCTTTTTTTACATTTTACATCACCGGCAGGTATGACCCATTCCTATAGGCACCATAGAAAGTGTCTCTGTTGACTCTTTCTTTTCTTAAAACATCACCTGCTGATATGACCCCTTCCTATAAGCACCATAGAAAGTGTCTCTATTGACCCTCTCTTTACTTAAAACATCACCTGCTGATATGACCCCTTCTTATAGGCACAATAGAAAGTGTCTCTATTGACCCTTTCTTTACTTAAAACATCACCTGCTGATATGAACCCTTCCCCAATATGACCCCTTCCTATAAGTGTTCCTTTAGGCAAATAGAAAGTGTTTTTTTACTTATAACATACCTGCTGATATGATAGAAAGTGTCTCTATTGACCCTTTCTTTACTTATAACATCACCTGCTGATATGACCTTGTAATATTGTATATTGATAACTGTATTGTATATGAGTTTAAATTATTACGATTTGTTGAAATATAGTAATGTATTTGTAATTGAGATATAATAGGAAGTGATATAATATAAATATAATGAACGTAATTTAGAAAATACAAATTATTAACTTAGAGTATGCAAATTATGTAAGATACATACAAATAAGAAGTGTATATGATTATCGTTGAGTTGATTTTAATTTTACATTTTAGTAACTTAGTGACTTATGAATTCTAGTTCGAATTTTAATATTATATTATTATATTGAAGAATGACACAGTGAATTAGTAATTGAGATATGTTAATACTTGAAATATCTATGACAATTTAACGTACAAAGTGTAAATGTTGATAGGATGAGTATTATTTATAGTTGAGATTTTGAGTATATGTTGAACGAACGGTAATCGTACATGATAGATTGACATAAGTATACTAATAAATAGTTGAAACGTAATACAAGTCTTATTAAATCTAACTTAAGTTGCAATAATAGGTATGGAACTAAATTAGTATGTATTTATCTTAAAAAACTTATCTATACATTAATATTTAACTATTCTGATATATTTGCTATAATACTATGAATTATTATTGTTCATACGTTATAAGTTAATACATTTAATAGGAATTTTTATATAATCGAAATTGTCTATATAGTTGAATTATAATAGATTCTATAAAATTAATGAGTTATAAGCTTAAATGATAATCATGAACATATTTAAATTAGTAACTGCTTATAATAATAATAATAATTACAATAGTGACTAGTACAGACTGTAGATTCTTTTAATTATTTATCATCTTAAACTTTTACAATTAATCTAATATACCATAGATATAAACCGGATATAGAATTTAATAATGTAACTAATTACTTAGTCATATCATATATCATAAAAATATTATGTATAAAATAGTCAATTTTAGTCATTAAGCAGTTGTATATACACTGATGAAGTATTAGCTAATAGATAATCTTTATAATATGCTGTAGATTTTACAATGACTATGAATTGATTTATATACTCTATATTCAAAGATGTAAAATAAGAATGCATTATGTTATTATCAACATATGATTAAACTTTTACATAGATTATGAATTAATCGAAGCCCATTATAGCACAGTATCATTAATACTTTAGAATTAACTCAATATCATATCAATAGAAGTTTTTATTCATGAAGTATACTATACTTACTGGACCTTTAAGCTATTGACCATGTACTTCTTTCAACTTTACATGACTATGCAACTTCAAATCTTTCTCAATGAACTTAAGAACTTAAGACAATGAATAGTGATAATTCTGTGACGCTTGTCGTACTAACTATATGATTACCCAAAATAATCAGCTATGATCATTTATAAACTAAGACCTTAGCCAAATAAGCTAATCTGTACATGATCACTGAAACTACCTTAGCACTTATCATTAACTTATTTAAACACCTTTACCTCTATCACGCCTTTACTTAAAATATCACCTGCTGATATGACCCTTCCTATAGGCACCATAGAAAGTGTCTCTATTGACCCTTTCTTTACTTATAACATCACCGGCTGATATGACCCTTCCTGTAGGCACTACAGAAATTGTACCTATTGACCATTTCTTTACATAAAACATCTGCTGATATGACCCTTCCTATAGGCACATAGAAAGTGTCTGTATTGATCCTTTCTTTAATTAAAACATCACCTGCTACTATGACCCTTCCTATAGGCACAATAGAAAGTGTCTGTATTGACCTTTCTTTAATTACAACATCACCTGCTACTATGACCCCTTCCTATAGTCACCATAGAGAGTGTATCTATTGACCCTTTCTTTACTTATAACATCACCTGCTGATATGACCCCTTCCTATATACACAATAGAAAGTGTCTCTATTGACCCTTTCTTTACTTATTACATCACCTGCTGATATGACCCCTTCCTATAGGCACCATAGAAAGTGTATCTATTGACCCTTTCTTTACTTATAACATCACCTACACATTAACTTCAAATGAGGTATATCCATATCTTTTACAATATCGCAATATAAAGGAATTCTTCCTAATTCATTTAAACAGCTATATGTGTTGCTTTTAGTGGGTACTAAGAATAAATTTACAAATGCGTTTTTTTTTTCTGCAAAACATTTGTCTTACATTTGGTAAAAGGTCATCAAACCATTCCTTAATTTATATTTGAACGCGAGTTAAACATTCTCCACACTTAATTACCATATAACGGTGTAGGTTTAACTATTTGGTCAAGCACGCATTCTAGTTTAAATTTTTAACACATAAATAATGTAAACTTTTCATTTCTATGTCATTTGGTGTCTTGTGGAGAGTTGTCTCATTGGAAATCATACCACATCTTCTTATTTTGATATCAACTGCACAATCAGGTAGCTTCTCTGATAACAGTAAAATCTAGGGAATTTAAATCAGATCATAATTATACGCAATGGAACTAAGATATTTATGATGATAATGCATGTATACGCGGTGCTTATCATAGCGGTCAGAGATGAGCACCTGTTACAGTTGTCAGCCCATGAAGAGATTACTTCAATGACATCTTTATTGCATTCGTGTCATTTGATATTAACAGTATTAGACATTAAGATTTCCTTCCCGATCATATACCAGAGCTTTCATGATCCAATCGCAATACTTGACCACCGTTACGTATTCTTTTACGATCTATTTTCTCGATATAACGAATGACCAAAATACATGTATCTTATGTGGGTGTATCAAACGTGTCGCAACCTAGGATATATCATAGGAATTATCCTAAGTTAAGACACTAATTTAGGTGTCCAAGGATGGTATTTTTAATATGGTCCTAACTTAAGGGTCTATTTGTTCCACCTAAAAAAGTTACCTTGGATATTTTGAAAGAAACAATGCCATATATAATATGTGTTTCTGTTGGAACAAATATTCTATACTCTTTATTCCCGTAAGGTTCAAATACTGTCATAAATGCATTCAGGGGAGTCTGTTGTTCTGAATATGTAAAGTTTGGTTCCATTATTGTGCTCATATTCACTCGTATATTTGAACGTATGTGCTCTTTGACACTTTTGAATTAACTCACTCAAAATTATTTCATCATTTCTTATAAAATCATGCAAGTTTCCAGTAATATCATAATTTTACATGATGGTTCTTCTTCTTGTTTATTTTAACCTTCAGTAGATTGTTATTATTGACAAGTGATTATTGATTGTGTATGCTCCGCGAATTGTGCTTTAATAGAGCTGACCTCAACTCGACGTCACATTGACACATTGAGAATGTTATCAAGGGGGATGTAAATCCTGAAAACAGTATAGATACTGCCGAGCGGAGCTGAAAAATATACATTTTCCAATCAAAGGTGGGTGGTTTGTACGTGCGCTAATGATGTTCAAAGTAGAGATATGGCGACCCTATCCCCTATCCATGACTTTACTTCACAAAGGACACTTTGTATTTATTTTAATTAATATCTGATTAAAACTTAACACGGAAAATTTTTAATTATTTCAATTTCTGTGTAATACTTTAGAAATCTGGAATAATAGAGCTTTCTTACATTTTGACGAAAGGTTCGAACGAATGTAAAGAGAGCATGCACTACATTTCCACGATTACACTTAGAATCTTTGTTTTATCCAGTAAAACATCAATCTTGTCTGAATAAAACGTATCTTTAAAAAATTCAAACGTATCGCAACTGAAACTCGCTTTTAATATCTAAAAATAAAGAAAACTAGTTGCATATAAAAAGTAAAATCACAAAAATACTGAACTCCGAGGAAAATTCAAAACGGAAAGTCCATAATCAAATGGCAAAATCAAAAGCTCACACACATCAAACGAATGGACAACTGTGATATTCCTGACTTAGTACAGGCATTTTCTGATGTAGAAAATGGTGGATTAAACCTGGTTTTATAGCTAGCTAAACCTTTCACTTGTATAACAGTCGCATAAAATTCCATTATATTGACAACCATGTGTGAACAAAACAAACAGATATAATAGATAAAAATGTCAAAAAATAGGGATACAGCAGTCAACATTGTGATATTATCTTAATCACTAGAAAAACAAAGAAATATCTAAACAAACATTTACCATGGCACAAAACACAATGACGGGATGTATAAGTACAGAGCCAAGTCATATGTAACAAAGAAACAAAAAAAGTCATAAAGACAAGAATACAAAAATTATCATAGAACAATAACACAATGACGGGATGTATAAGTACAGAGCCACGTCAAACGGATACCACTAAAAACAGACTAAAGAGTGAAAGTAATATTCATAAAGACAAATAACAGAAAACTATAACACGTTATTAAGATGATAAACAAAGTCAATACCCAGAATCTTTAATTCAAGACCATCGTGTATTATTTGTGAAGTTGATACGGAATATTTATCAACAAGGTCTTGATCCCTTCCAATGAACTTTCTTGAAAAAGGACGAGACGTTCTTTGACATACCCCTGGTTCAGCGACTTTCTGCTCAAACACTGGTGACATTTTACAAAGTCTGAGTAGTTGCTGCATGCCCTCGAATACCGAATAAGTTGGGAAATGTATATCCCATATGCAGGTGAAGTTGGTATATTGCTTCTAAGGTGGGGGAAATTGATAATTTCAAAATTAAAATCATCTCATTTGTCATAGATTCTGGTACTGAGATGACCGTGTACATTGTGTATGTCAAATTCGAAGTATAAGTCTAAAAATGAGGCGGAGGAAGCCGTGTCTGTTGTTTATTTAATTTCTAGTTCTGGGGGCTATATTAATGGAAGCCAATCATAATATTTTGGATTGTTATTTGAAAGAACATCATCAATATATCTGAATGTGAAATTAAATGACCTGGCTTCTTTGATCTTCTTGTTTTTGACAAGTGTCTGAAGGAACTCCGATTCATATGAAAATAAGAAGAGGTCGGCAAGGAGAGGCGCACAATTCGTTCCCATAGGAATGCCGACAATTTGTTGAAAAAGTCTACCTCCAAATTCAACAAATATGTTGTCAATAAGAAGAAACTCCAGCACACATACCCCTGGTTCATCAACTTTCTGCACACATACCCCTGTATGTTTCTCTGTGTATCATGTTTTACCTTTTTGTTCATTATTAACAAAATATGCCGTATAGTAATAATTTTATAGCGTATGCTACCATTTTTATGTTGATAAAAGCATTGTGGATTATTTCTTTTAAACGATTTTTCAATTTCGTATGGGGAATGGTGGTATACAGGGTTGAAAAATCAAAAGTTTTGATAGAACTAATTTCAGAAAAAGATCGAGATTTAAAATTATCCAGAAGTTCTTATGTCCTATCCGTAATTTATGTTTACAACAATTAGATACATTTTCGCGGGAATTTTTCAAGCATGCGTTTCACGATTAACGTTGTAATGAAATTATTGAAGTAGGATACTCTAAATTTAACGACAAGATTATTTTTATTTTTAATGAGTATGCTACCATCAAATATTCAATGTGGATCATCGAGATTTGCAAGAAAAGGATGCTGTAATGTTTTAAAAAAGAAATCATTTTGTATTATGTGAAATAAAATATGGGAAAAGAACAGCAGGTCTAACTACGGATGTTCTTAAACCCTGCTGACGGCCATTGGCGATTGCCAAATAAACGGATCACCAGATGTAACAAAATGGATACATCTCGTGATCCGTTTATTTGGCAATCGCCAATGGCAGTCAGCAGGCTTTAAGAACATCCGTTGTTCGACCTGCTAGTCCAATGCGTTTTGTTAAAATATACTTTTGACTTTTTTGGTCTTAACTCTTTTGGAAAATGTTGTTTTGTGCTGTATTTAGACCCCTGCACAAATAAATAATATATATCAGAAATCGGGGATTTATAATAATAAAGGGCAAGGACTATAGGAGCTCCAGATAGGGTCCTGTCCTAAAGCCCGATTCTTTTGGTGGGGTAGCTTTTCAACTTTTTCGGTTCTTGTACATCATTGGCTTTCAGAAATTCGGCTTTGGGCGTTCCTGATGTAGGTAAATCCAAAAAAAACGCTCTTAGGCATTAAATTTATAATTAGGAGATAACTGTATTGTATTTTAAGCTTGGCCTTCGTAAAACGTAGATTTTACTGTCGCAAAATGAGTTTACCTAGCAACGCGGAGCTGAGCTAGGTAAACGGATATTTGCGACAGTAAAATCAAGTTTTACGAAGGCCAAGCTTATAATACAATACAGTTATCTCCATTCTAATGCAGCATATTAAAAGAAAAACCATTTGATAAATATTTTGGCGTAAAATGGCATAAATGAAAAAGTCCTCGAAACTGTCGCAATGTCTTTAGCAACTAAACAATGTGACGTCATATGTATACTCACCATGTAAAACATAAACACTAGACGTATTTATACCTTTCGTACGCTTCAGAATGGTTTCAATGTTGACAAAAAAAAAGATTTTGGGACTCAAAATGTGACTTTCATGTTTATTTTGTGAGAAATTACATACCAAAAACAATCGGAATTCAAAATGGTGGTTTTCTTAGTTACGGACTGGTAGAACGTGGAATTTACCCCTTCAAAATATTTGTCAACGTCCAATGAAAATTATCGTTACAATCGAATTGCATTAGAATGTGTCGTTTTAATTTTTTTTATATCTATTGACGGAAGATCCTCTTATAGTCTACCAGCAGAGGTATCGAACCAGTGCTGTAAAAGATGTTAAAAAATTAGTGAAAGCGTTTTTGAGTAATTGTCCGAAGTGTTGACGACGGAAAGACGGAAAGACGAACAATGGTTATCAAATACGTCTTGTAAACGGGCGTATAAGACAAAACAAAACCAAACAAAATCAGAGGTGTGATCTCAGGTGCTCCGGAAGGGTAAGCAGCATTTTTTCAATATTATTTGTAACATTTAAAATACTCCAAAAAGAGACAGTCAGACGCAATTCAAGTTATTTATTAAATAAAGAAAAACAATAAAAACCAAAACGTCAGTCAAAAAGATAAAAAAAAAAAAAAAAAAAAAAAAAAAAACACTGAGACAAAGCAGAGGAAAACAAAACTGAAATAAATAGAGACCTGATTAAACTTGCAAGACATGGTGATAACATCTTATATGGTGTATATGATGTCATAAATGTTTTATACGACTCCTACAGATACGATCAGATACATGTACTAGCGTTATGTATATATATTTCCCCCAAAAATCACACAATATTATCTGTCAGAGCCAAAAAAGACGATGACATCTCGTTAGTCCGACATCCATTATTCCAACATCCCCTTACTTCGACATCCCATATAATTCAACAGCCCATTAATCTCTTTATTCCGACAACCCACTACTCCGACATCCAATTATTCCGACAACCAATTTTTCCGACATCTCATTATTCTGACATTGCATCTGTCATAAGTTTATGGGTAAATTTTCTCCAAAAAGACACAATTACTCTCATGTGGGATATTTGTCTCAGTGCCTTGGAGTTGATACACATGCTTATTGCAACTGCACGGTCCTTATCCTACGGTCCCCTATTTCGTTTTACGGGTCGGGTCCGGGTATTTTATTTGTTTTTAATTTTCGGCGTTTGTGTGTCCATTGTCGTTCGGTGCTGATCTAGTCCCCGGATTTGTTTATGTGTCTTGATTCACCTTCTAGATCATCAGTTTCCCCCTTTCGTATTTTCACCACTATTAACTACATAAGTAAATATGCCAGAGTTGGATTACCCTACCCGCCCTCTCTGGTCGTAACACTTTTAACCGCTTGTATCACTCAACTAAGCTTTTTTTTAAATTTTGTCTCGGAAAAAAACAAATGAAGCGTCAGTTAAAAATGAGGAAAATCACCAGACAAATACAAACCCAGGGCCCATAAAAAATAGGACGAACTATGTATGTACTCCGAACAAATTAGCAACTCCAGCTGCTATCAAGACACCTAAATTGCGGTTTGATGAATGTCATGTTCGGAAATGTTCGATCATACATAATTGAATAATATACCCTATACACAAATTGTAATTTTATTGCTGTTCTTCATTTTAAAGTCACAGTGAGGCCTTCAACACGGAGTAAAAAAAATAAAAACTCCCACCTCACTGCTCACTAAATAAGACGGCCCCTAGCACCGGCTTCAGCGGAATTCTTTGCAAAACTAATTTGGATAGACTTTGTAAGATGTAATTGTAATTTCATTCGTTTAAACGGGCAGTGCATTAGAATGAAATTAATTTCTCCTGGGTGTTTTCATCATATGTAGCATAGAGGGCGTTAGGTTTTCCCGCTTCAAAATTATTTTCGCGGTATATTATTGCCTTTGTAATCATTCAGCACGACACCGTCAATCTGAGCAGTCGAATTTTCTTGGTACGCTGCCTATCTTGAATTTGCCAATGAACACAGATTCTCCAACATCACTTGAGGAAACTCCTGATGTTTCACAACAGGACATTTTCAGAGCTGTTAAACAACAAATAAAATTCCAACAGCAGAACCCATTTCGAGAACCTCATCCCGGTTGGTATGCCGGTTTCCCGTTATATTCCAACATGCCCAGCACGAGCGGAAGTCAGCCTTAGTTTCAGCAAGGAGCCTGCTATGGTTGTGGATCTAACCAACATTTGAGGAGTAGATGCCCATTCAACCCGAAAGCAGTCGATAGGCCAAAAATACGGAATAATTTCATATAAATATAGTATTTAAATATTTCTATTGATAGCCAATCGAGTGCACACTTTCTTTCACACGACAATTCTGAATATGAACAAGGTCTGTCTAAAATTATCGTCAGAGGTAGATTAAAGAGACATTGATTTTTGGTATAACATTGGTTGTTATGATTTCCTTACTGATACCATTTTACTTTACACACATATAAAATACATTTTTATACTACACGGCTTTCCGTTTGTTTACAAAACAATCGTTCTGCTATTACACACAGTGCTTTTGTTTTTAGAAGCTATTGAAGTCTCGTATATAAAATACATTTTTATACTACACGGCGTTCCGTTTGTTTACAAAACAATCGTTCTCCTATTACACACAGTGATTTTGTTTTTAGAAGCTATTGAAGTCTCAAGATCTTTTGATTAGAGGGCTTATTATTGAATCTACTGATGATAAACCATTGGTTGTAAATTCACTTGCTATGAGGGGGCGGACAGGGGGGTACCTTTCTCCCTTCTCCCGCCCCTTTCTCCTTTCTCCCGCCCCTCTTCTCCTTTCTCCCGCCCTCTTCTCCTTTCTCCCGCCCCATTTCTCTTGACTCCCGCCCTAAAACATGAAAAACTAATGTATATGAAGCTCATTTTAAAAGAAATCGATCAAATGTCTTGTTTTTTTATGGCTCGTCCCTGTCTTATCCTTTCACAAGATAGAAGTGTTGTTTCTTCTACTTTAAGAACCTCAATAACTTTTTCGCTGACTTATGTAATTTTAAGCTGTCTGTTTGAATTGAATTTGTAAGTCTGATGCACGCCGTTTCCCGATGATTTTTTTAAGTATAAAACCAAATTATAGAAACGCAGGATAATGTGTGAAAATACGGGGAATTTTTGTGCCACTATTGGTGCAATTTCGTTAAGAAACTCATTCGTTTTAAAATGGTTGCCGAAAAACTCTGCTTGCAAAATAGAAAAATAAAATTCATTAGGAAAAGAATATGGGATATAATTTGGCGAACATGCATAGTAAAACAGCCGCGGAAAATAACGCAGAAAATGGTTTGTTGGAAAGGAATTAACAAAGAAGAATAATTAAATTGTCTTTGAACTTGGTTATTTTGCCGCACAACTTTCCCTATGTTCCAAGTGAAACCAGTTTCTGAATATTATAGGACTGTACAGAAAATATGGTTGCGGAAGCTTGTAAAAAATAAATTGCCAACACTGTAATCGTATAAGCGCAGTTTACACGGGACAGCAACATCGGAATGAGGAAAAAGTTAACAAAGGCTTCACATTTTTGGATGTCAACACTTAATGTGCACCGTTGGGATGAAATAAAATTAGTTCATTCAGATCCCGCTACATATTTTTCTTTCAATTCCGTATTTCAAAACAAATTATTTCTTGAAATTTACAATCACACGATTCATTAAAAAAACAGTGGCCATGCAACAATAAATGAATAACCGGTGCTTTGATGAAGGTAAACCCAGAAAAGCGCTCCGAACGCAAAAAAAAAAAAAAAAAAGAGATATGTTTGTTTAACTATATTTCTTAAAACGACAGAAACAAACTGAAAAAAAACTGACATTTTAACATCATTTTGATTTATATTCATGTTAATTTACACTTGGGTGTACAGGGATGGGTGTGTTTTGTTGTTTGAATTGGACATGATGTACAATTGAGATTTCCCAATTACATTCCACTATGAACTGCTTATTCAAAAATATATTTTGTCACCAAATGCCTTGTAAAATAGAACATAATCATATACGCTTAATATATATTTTGGTCCCTCGGCAAAATGACGGGAGCATACTGTTTTACCCGTGTAAATTTGACCGCCCGTCCCTCACTTGGTATATAGCTAAGGGTTTATACAATTTATTTCTTAGTGCTATATTTTTTTTTAGCTTCAACTTTACATTATGTACCTGGTGTTAGTATATATATATACCAAAAGTGTGCATATTGTCAGGATTTTTTGACAGGTTGCTAATTAATAAAAATTTGGCATTTTGAAAATATATAAAGGCACGCAGAGCACATAGTCCGACATACTCCTACAGTGTACAATTTCAAGGTGAAACTTTTATAATGTGCCAATTGTTTTACTTATAGAGGATGCATATATATTCTCAGGATTTTTTTATTGTATAATTTTTCTTTAATGACAGAATGTTGAACTTTGTCTTTTCAAATGTATTTTTGAAATACAGTTTGCAAGGTTTGTTCGCACACAACCCACACGTTTACATCATACAGAGTATATACTATCTTAAAAAATATGTATTATTTTATATATCACTTTTACAAGTGACGGAATGTTTTTATTACTAACCTTTTTGATGGCTGCATTAAAAATTTGTCTTTTAGACACAACTATTTCAAATTGTATTGTATCGTCCTGAACATGCCTGAAATATTTGCCACCGGACATTTTGCAACCTCAAATCAATCAATTCAAATTGTACTTGAAAATCACTGTTTACTAAATCAAATTTTTGAAGCACTTTATCCATGCATGGAAGTAGCGGTGGCATTATCTTTGTCTAGTTTGGAAGGGTTAAGTTGAAGATATTTTTTTCTAAGCTGAATGTGCACCCAGTTAGTTCGAAATAAAATTAAATCAGTAGAATTAATAGGAAATTTACGAAACCAGACAGGGGAGTGAAAACAAAATAACAAACACGATTCAGATCCCGTTACATATTTTTTCTATACCTCTGAGTAAAAATAACTTTACTCTATATTCAGTAACGTCATCCTTTATCTGCCAAATTCTATGCAGATCAATCAACTTTGAAGCAATTTATCTAAAAAACAAGGATGGTGACATGTGTCTCTATACTTGCACGGACTCACTATAAAATCCTGGAAATTGTTAGTTTTTAGTCTTTCTCCGTATTTGAGAGATCGTAATGAATTAGTGACGACGCTCGGAGTATTTATGAGGTCGCTTCATTACTATGACATTTTATGAAATTTTATGCGACTGTCATACCAGTGAGAGGTTTGGCTAGCTATAAATCCAGGTTCAATCCACCATTTTCTACATAAGAAAATGTCTGTACCAAGTCAGGAATATGACAGTTGTTATCCATTCGTTTGATGTGTTTGAGCTTTTGATTTTGACATTTGATTAGGGAGCTACCATTTGATTTTTATGGGGGGTCTAGGATGAAATTTGAAAAAAATAGGCAGGACAGGAGTTTTGAGTAAAAAAAAAGGCAGGATGAGATTATTTGCAAAAAAAAAGGCAGGATGACAATTTATGTAAAAAAAAGTCAGGATAAACTAAAAAAAAAGGCAGGACCAAATAGAGTGAAAAATAAAAAGGCAGGACCGAATAGAGAGAAAAATAAAAAGGCAGGACAAAATTTTTCATCCTAGCCCCCCCATAAAAATCAAATGGTAGCTCCCTTACGGACTTTCCGTTTTTAATTTTCCTCGGAGTTCGGTATTTTGTTATTTTACTTTTTATTAGCACTTTCTTGAAGCTTTTTATTAACTTATTTAATAAGATTATTGTTTTCCAGCTAAATTTTAATAATTTTCATATACATTTTTGTCTCCTTTTTCTACCCCTTTTCTCCTTTCTCCTGCCCCTTCTCTCCTTTCTCCCGCCCCCTCTCTCCTTTCTCCCACCCCTCTCTCCCTGTCTCCCTTTACCCTGTCCGCCCTCTCTGCTATCTTTGTTCAAAACAATGGTAATAAAAAGTTTAATTTTAGATATACGTCATGTCAATTTACATCTATGGAAGACACCTTTGTGAAATTTGAAGATATCCGTGTAGCTATGCAATCTATTAAACAGATTGTTATTGTTTCAAGTTTGACATTCAGCTTATCACCATATAGACATATACGAGTCGCATTCTGATTATCTTGAGTTTTTTTACTGGACATGTGATGAAAGTACAATATATTTTATTCTTGTTCTCCCTTTTGGATAAAGTTCTGCCTGAAATATATATTTACTAAAGTTACCTGACCACTAATTTAGAAATTTAGAGGTGAAGGTAAACAAATTCTCATATATTGGTGATGGATTTGGCACCCACTCTGATATTAGCACGTGTACAGATATTGCCACATAAGTTAAACAAGACCTTATTGTTTAATGTGGTTTTGTCGATGTGGTCTCCTAGTAAAACATTGAAATATTTAATATTAGTTCATTGATACATGTACAGACAAAGCTATCCTAAGCATACCAGTTAAGAGACTGACAAAACTGTTTGATACCATAATACAAGTTAAACTATCTTCAGAATATTTAGGTTAAGTTTATGTGAGAACTGTAGCTTCCGTTGGTCAGATTATACCATGTCGTATGTCATAGGAATGTGGCTTATATTATGACTGAATACCTTAGTATTGATGTTAAGTCAGCTTATTCTTCGAAATCTAATTTTGGACTTTCGGTTCGAAGTAAAGAGCAGCTTATATTCTGGCTGGAAAATCTTAAATGTGTTAATTCTAAACATTTTGTATCCATTTTTTTTGTGTCGCACTATTGTTTATAGTGATGCTAGTGGCACTGGATATGGTGGATGTTCAGTAGAAAATCCTTAGAATATTGCTCATGGCATGTGGCATGAAAATGATGTACTCCACAGTTCTACTTGAAAAGAACTTACGGCTGTTAAATGTGTATTGCTTTCTTTGATAGATTTTATGAGAGATAAACGCATTAAATGGTTTACGGATAACCAAAACGTTGTTTCTATTATTGTTCATATATTAAAGGGCAGTAGGAAGCCTTATTTGCATGATATTGCATATGATATTTTTGTGACTTGTTTGAAGCACAACGTGTTCTTTAAGGTTGAATGGATACCTAGGGCACAGAATGAAATTGCAGACTATATAAGTCGTATCATAAATACTGATGACTGCCGTAATGCAGTACATATTTTTGAATATTTGGATTCCCTGTTGGGGTCCTCATGAAATGATCATAACCATCGATTACCTGTATTTTACTCCAGGTATTGGAATGTACATTCAATGGGTATTGATGCGTTCACTGTCATTTGGCAAGTTATAAATGGGTGGTATGTTCCCCCAGTTTGCCTTTTATTGAAAGTCCTCATGTATACATGCAGCAGTGCAAGGCATATGGTACTGTTATTTTACTTTTGTGGAGATCGGCGTATTACTGGCCGTTTTTATGTCCCAAAGGAGATAGATTTATTGACCAGGTGATGGGTTTACATTACCTACCTACTAACAAAGCTAACTTTTTACCTGGTAGAGGGAATAACCCGGTTTTTGGTATATTGATTTACCATTTAAGGTGTTGGCTCTTAGAATGGAGTTTAGGGAGACATTAAATTAACAATTAGTATTAACTTGGTGGTAGTTTTCATGTATTGGTGACATTTTTATTGCATATTGTATTTTTAAATTTTATTGGTCTATTATGTATTACTATGGTATATTGATGAACTATGTGAAAACTTGGAAGGAACCACATATTTATTTAAAATTATGTTACTGAATATGTTTTCCAGGTGTTCAGAAACGATATTGCAGAGTTACCAAATGATCTTGACAGTCAATTAGGCTTTATTCCTGATTTGTTAGCATATAGTAAATCGGACAACATTGTGAAGAAATACTACTTTGGATTTTTGCAATGGAAAAAGTGGGCGAAATGACAACCACATTTCTGATGTCGATATTTTACAGACAAAATCTTATTTATACTTTATATTTAGCTTCTGTGGTACAATTTTTCTGCTACCTCTAGTCTTGTATGTGATGCATACTACAGTATTAAGGGGCGCACTCGATCACTGGTGAAGATTCTCCAACAGATTCTCAATTAGTGAAATGTGTTTTTGAAGATGCTAAAAGGAAATTAGGTTCACAAACCAGGAAGAAAGAACAGATAACTTCTGAGCTATTACAGGATATGTATAATAAGTGACTTTTTGTGCGTATAATCGTTTTACACTACTTACCATTTGTGCGTGTATATTGGGATATCCAGGTTTTTATGCGTGTATCAGAATTGTTGAATTTGCGTTGTTATGATATTATTTGCAAGTCGTCACACATTTCAATTTTTATCGAAAAAACGAATATTTACAGAGATGGAAACTGGTTGATTATTGTAAAGAACGGCACAACTTTGCGTCCAGTCCAAATTTGGAATTATATATGCTATGGAGTGGCATTCAATCTGATTCAAATTTGTATTTATTCAGGAATTTGTCACAAGTGAAAGGAAAATTTGTTTTTAATTCAACAAAAAGCCTTTAAGCTATACAAGGATGAGGGAAATTTTCATTTATGCCATTTCTCCATTTGTTCCCGATATAAAATCATACGGATTACATAGTTTACGATCTTGTGGTGCTACGGCCGCTGCAAGGTTTGGTGTTCCAGATAGACTTTTTAAATGTCATGGACGTTGGAAGTCGGACACTTCAAAGAATGGCTATGTGAAAGACGATTTATCAGAACATATGATCGTTTCTCAGAATTTGGGAATTTAATGAATTTTTTTTTTGTGTTTTATTTACATTTTGGACTATACAATTTTCCATATATTATTATATAGTAACAAATAGCTTCCCGTTCTTTGGGTTCAGCATCGGCGTTGTCGTGCGACTATCCACTTTACAAAGTCTTTGGTATTTATTATAGCCTTTTATGGCGTGCATATTCAGAGTGTTTATATAATACTTAGATATTTGGTACAAGTATTGGTTATACTTGGAAATTGGTACAAGTATTGGTTTAATGTCTACATTGATGGGTGGTTTATACCAGGAGAACACCACATAATCGGGCCTTGACAGAAAAGAACATACTGGAAAGTAGTACATATTTAAAACAGAATAGTTCCTACGCATACAGGTAAAACTGTCGGAGTAATGGGTTGTCGGATAATTTGGTTGTCGGACTAATGGGTTGTCAACCCCTTGCTGCAGTGCATGTGTCATGAGGATTTGGATAATCTCATATCTGTAGCTAGTTCTGAATGACCTCCCTTTGATGACCTCTTCATTGTTGTGATGTTAAGTCCCTCGCTGTGTGCACTTGTCATGAGGAGAACTACTACCACATGAGCTAGAAACTATATTTCCTGTTAATAAATTTTATATCATATTCTTTTAATTTTTTGATAAAACCGACCTCTTTACACTTAGTGCTTCATACTGTAATAATATCCTACATTGCTCATATTACAACTTTATTACTTTGTGTTTTATGTATTGTGTATTTCACTAAAAAAAAAACTTTTTTTATAATAATCATTGTATTATGATGTTTATGTATCTTGCTTGACAAGGGCCCATGATTGGTAAAATAAAATAATGTCTAATGTCTGATGGTTGTCGGACCAATGGTCCGTCAGACTAATGAGCTGTCGAAATGGGTTGTTGGAATAATGGCGTGTAACCAAAAAGACAAAGGACAGGAAAACAGT
Organism: Mytilus coruscus; assembly: GCA_017311375.1. Lineage (NCBI taxonomy): Eukaryota > Metazoa > Mollusca > Bivalvia > Mytilida > Mytilidae > Mytilus > Mytilus coruscus. The sequence continues at coordinate 37,633,848 of CM029601.1, read as the reverse complement.
CTATTGCTTGGCTAAGATCAATGACACAGCTCCGATTACTATCATTTCGACCAAATGATCTATACTCGTTTAATGTCAATTATCAAAAATAAATCGTATGTGCAGAAAAATCACAATTTCATTATTTTTCTGTTAATCATTTATTTCTTAAATCATTTTTTTTCCCCTTATTCTTTATTTTTTACAGAATATTCTTTATATTTTAGCAGCACATTTTTCTCTATTCCTTATATTTGAGCACCTCATTTTTCTCTATTCTTCGCTTTTTGGGTCATTATACTCTATTCTGTAAAACCCATTGATGTACATGCTCGGCATCGTAGGATAAAACAGTCATCAGTTCACTCTAAATCATGTCTTCGGACTGATCACATAACAAATCCCCCCCCCCGCAAGGGTGACATGCCCTTTTTTCCTGACGCCATGCCCTTTTTATCGGACGCCATGCCCTTTTTTCGGACGCCATGCCCTTTTTCTTCTGAAAAATTTGACGCCATCGAAAGGCGACAAGCATCGTCTAAAGTTAGTTGCATGTTATTTCATGAAGACAGTATTTATCACTTCCGCGATACCCGAGAGCGTACATCAAATCATACCTGTCAACCTATGACAATGAAAATGCAGGTGATGACCTGCATAGAAGAATGAAATCTCAGGTCATAATGCGTACAAACTTTTTCGAGCTGAATTTCAGTATTTAGGGGATATTTTTCTTATAATTTATATCAAAGTTTCCAAAACATGTCCACATGGTTAAGTAATTTAAATTGTACACATTATTATTTCATTGCACTTGAAGGCCATTGATAGATTTTTGTTATATTGCCTTCATTCCTTTTCATATTCAATCCATGACATACAATGTGCCAAATTCAGTTTTCATTACATACTTTTTTTTTTTTTTTTTTTTTTTTAACAAATAACAATTTAATGAAAAGAAAGTAAAGACATATTCGATTCAACATTTAACACATTAACACATCTTAGTAACATATAGACAGAAACCCTTGGAAACATTTATGCAAACCCGGTATACTCAGCCGTCAAGACGCCATGAGGCTTGCCTATAGAGCTTAAATTCAGACAGACAAACCGTCTTATTATATAGTTCGTTTTAATGTGCATCTTTTTTTTTCATTTGATAAAATTTTATTTACAAATATATATTTACAATAAAAAGTGAATAGGATAAAACCCAAATTCACTTAACATGATAAACATTGTTCATACCAATTGCTTGTTGATAAAATAGTAAAATACAGTTTGATGTCGTAATTAGTTCAAAAAGTTAGTTCAAATATAACATGTATTCTTTACACACACCAAAACTGAAAATCAAGAGTTAACCCTTCTTATCATAACAATAAAATGTTCATTTGCATAGTGTTAAAGTTTTTCAAAATAATATTTTGATTTGTGATCCATTATATTGTAAAACGGGGTTTCTATATAAAAAGTATTTTTCAAACAGATGTAAGCTGTTTTTCATTGTATAATAAAAAAGCGCATATTCCGTGTATTTTTGAAGTGTATATTTAAAAAGCCTTGTGCAATCGATATGTTTATTTTCAAATACTTTTACTTGTCTAGTTTTATAAATTGAAAGTCGTGCTACACCTAACATAAAATTTATCCAATAAAAGTTGAAAGGCGAGTCTTTTTGTTTTGTAAACGGCCAACCCAATAAAATCAATTGTGTGTAGTAGGTATGTCAATTATGTGTGGCGATGTTCTATTTACAAGATTATTTTGTAACATATCTGACAAGAGTACATGGACACCTTGAACTGTGTCACAACTTAAAAAAGGTGTTCTAAATTCTCACTCATTAAACCGCATAGGAGACAAGTATCACTGTCAGTCTTATTAATTTCGTATAGTTTTCCATCTTAAAATACTGTTCATTGCGAGTTGATAATTTAAACAATTTTCATTACATACATTTGTGCAGGATTAATCATATGAACATATTTGATTTTGATATTCGAATATAATAAGATAAAGTTAAACAATTAAAAGAGGTATAGATGAAAAAGTAATTTTCAAAATTTTATTTTTAATTGTTCTAAGGTAGAAAATAAGTAAAATATTATTCTGATATGTTTTGCATTCAATTCATTTCAGATTTAATCGTTTTACAAAAAAAAAAAAAAAAACATGAGTTTAAGGAGAATATTGTGAGATGACAAAAAAGGGGAAGTAACTCTTGAAATACACAAATTATTTACGACCTAAAGCTAAGGTAATTGGTATTAATTAACAGTGTGTTTGACACCAAAGCTGTCAAGTGAAGCCATGCACTGAAATGGGTAGCCTGGCATCCTGACCCAATCTAATACTTCGTCGATAGGGCCAGGCGTAATACAATCCACGTGACCAACTATCAGCGCTGAACAGGACTGAATTACTGCGCATGTGCATGTTCTATAAACGAGGTAGCCTGGGATCCTGGCTCACTGCTCGACAGTATCGACGAAGTATTAGATTGGGTCAGGATGCCAGGCTATAAACGAGGAATATATCGATCGGATCGTTAATTAACAGTTGATTCACGATGTAAATCAATAACGTTTGAATTATCATATATGCTAAATTTTTCGAAATTTGCATTTCATATGAAATGAAAAAATAATTTTCAATAAATTCGTGACAATATAAATATTTTCCGCCATGTGTCAAGAAATGACGCTATCCCACGATGCATCATTCTAACATCCAATTGACGAAAACATGTCGTTGTATTCCGCCTGGCTCTACTGTCGAGCAGTGAGCCAGGATCCCAGGCTATGAAATGGGTCACTTGATTTGAGTTTACACAGGTAGTTGAACTTCTTGTCCAGGAAGAATTACGAATTTACCGGTTATTTCAAAGGAAAATCACTTACGAAATCAGTCTGAAAGCTTAGGAATCCGGGTGTAAACGGGCTATTTTCCGAATTCCCGGGTTATTTGGTCACCCGGCGGGTGTCCCGGGTGACCTCTCAGAATTGTGAAAATCTCGGGTCACACCCGCAGGATCCGGGTCAGTTGACAGGTATGCATCAAATCCTTCTTAATTTCGGCATAATACTTCGTTAGGACGTGGTGAAAGTTGCATGAAGTAAATTTGTTATTCATTTATTGCATTAAAAAACGTCATATTCCTTTCCAAATTGCGTGCCTAACAACTTTTTTTGGTAAATTTCCTCGTCCGCCATTGAAATATTTATCGGAGCCGGGAAACGAACCAGCTATGAATGAAATCCGGATTTTTACGATAATGACTACGGACGCATGAATGGCACAGCTGACGGAAGAATATTGATCCCGGAAGGAAAAATTACGCATTCCACACGCATTAACATACTTTTGTTTAGATCGACTTGATTAATGTATATATTTCCATGTATATTTCCATGTATATGCATTGTTTCAATTTATATATTAAAGTTGCTCAACCCTGGGACTATTATACCTATATCATTATACAATGTTTCAACTTAACTTTGTTAAATTTATATATCTTTTAATGAGACAAGGGTTTACAGAAAAGAGAACAATGGACAAAGAAATATAAAGTATAGAGAAAAATAGACCAAACAAATAGAGAATAGACAATAATTAGAAGCTGATATATAAAGAATAGAGGGTGATGGATAAAAAGTATAAAGACTAGAGAAAAACGGGCTAAAAATTAAAGAATGCAGAAATGTAACAATGATTTTTTTAGTGGGGGGAAGGGATGGGGGTTGATGATTTATTCTGTTTGAAAAATGTAAACTAAAAACTTTAAACCGTGAACGTGATTTGATGAAAATATTGAGATGTTCGGTTTACCAATGGTAATGTTACGCGAAGTCGTTCACGTAAATTTTGATCAAATTTCAGAACTTTGCACTTTTTGCACAGATTACATTCGGATTTTAACTATTTACTATTTTAAAATGGACAATAAAATATAGGAAGCATGGGATGTCTGTATAAATTATGTATAATACACTCGTTCTATCAAAGAAATGTCACTGTGTATCATCGCCACCGGAAATTGGGTACTAACGAAGCGGAGAGAAATGGGGAAAAAAAGTAAACAATGTAAGAATTCATTCAATTTAACGCATTTCTACTGATTTGACGAGGGTACCGCTTAAGAAATGATTTTATGATATATAATTCTTTAAATTATTAGGCCGATAAGTACAAAATTAAGACAATATTTTGTGTTATACTCCAAAGCTTGCCACTTAGTACCTGAAAATTTCGAGGTCGATTGTCCTCTGTCGCCTCATTGGCAAGATATTCAACTGTTTTTCATTATTTTTCCAGACACGTTTTTAGATTATGATAGTGTGACATCATATTGACTGAAATTTGTTGTCATAAAGATGTTTTTAAAGAATATGGACCAAAACATTGCTTGTTTGATGTACGGCGAATTGCAGGACGTTGTACGGCGAATTGCAAAATATCAACTTTTGTCTGTACGGCGTCTTGCAATATATTGTAATTTAAAGATGAAATTAATCACTGTTTAGATAATATCAAGTGACGATATTTTGGCTGTATCAAAGCTTTATCGGCTTACAAATATACAAAATAAACTACTTATCAATTATTATAAAATATATGCCGTTAATTTCGTTCAGAAGTCGTCGTTGCGTACCTCTATTTGACTTTGTGTTTTAAAAGACAAAAAGTTTTTTTTCAACCATATTATCCTAAATACATTCATATATCGTTATAATACTAACGACTGTTGTCTTATTTGTTGTCAGGGTGAATTTTGTAAGTTCAATAAAAAAAAAAAACCGACCATTCATCTTTTGTTGGTGCTGTTTTTTTAAATATAAACAGTGGAGATGTTGTATGATTGCAAAATAAGATAACTATCCACCAGGGTCAAATAAAGTGTATGTAAGCAATTATATGCTATCGTTTGGCCTTCAACAACGAAAAATCGTACCTTATAGTCGGCTATAAAAAGCCCCGACATGAAAATTGTGGAAGGATTCAACAAGAAAACTAACGGCCTAACTCATAACAAAACAATTTACGAAAAACAACAAATAATATAAAGATGAACAAACGACAACCACCGAACTACAGGCTCGTGACTTCGGACAGACACATAAAGAATGTGCTGGGTGAAATAGATATAGGAAGATGTGGTATGAGTGCCAATGAGACAACTCTCCATCCAAGTCACAATTTATATAAAAGTAAACCATTATAGGTCAAGGTACGGTCTTCAACATTGTTTATTGTTTATTTTTTTAATTTCTGAAATGAATAATTTGTTAAAAGAAAAGTGAAGAAAATACTTTGTTTTCATTGAAAATTAGGAGAAATAAATCATGAATTGTGTTTCGGAATTAATTTTCTTGTTTCTTATTGAAAATAAGATTGTATTTTTTTTTAGTTTAAGTAAATTCAATCAATCTTTTTATTTACAGAAAAAAATAATAAAAGACTGTTGCTAAGGCTGTTTGGCCTAAACTTAAATGAGTAGATGAAGGGGTAGTGAAAAGGAGTGTATTCGTCCGAATTTTCATTGTTACAGTAGTACATTTTCATGATTACTATGTATAATATTTCTCAGTAAATTTTAATGTGATATTGTACCAATCAAAATTATACAATTAATACAAGTAAGACTTGCATTTGCCTTAAAAGATATAGAAGTACGTGATTATTTGTTTTCAAACACACCTTTTCTGTTTTGAAACTTATAAAGGTATGGATCTCGGCTTATCTGTTTGGTTGAATATGAATGTGAATTCATAGAGTTTCAAAATCAATAGTTAGCCCTATTTTTGTGTGTGTGTAAATAATCTAATCTTTAGATAGATGCTAAAATTAAAATCATTTTTCTTAATAAGAAGAAAAAAGTGCAACTTAAGCACGCCTGAATGTAAAAAGGTGTACCCAACTTATTCTTTCACGTTAAGAATTTACCGATTTCGGTATTTTAACAAAACTGTTAACGAGGGCAAATAAATAAATGAACGCTATCAAATCAACATTTAAATTTACGTGGATTTTTCCAAAAGAATTTATGAGTACGCACCATCAGGATTCAAAAATATTTCAACCTGTCCTTATTAGATGTCATTTCATTATAATTCTTTAAACTTACAAGTCGAAGATGCTAGCTTTTGTGAATTGTATTAATAAGTAATAATATTAAGATGACAACAAAAAAAAAAACTTCATACAAGGTCATCTTTATTCTCAAGTAGAAAGTTTATATAAATAGCTTATGCCGTAACCACAGCCGGATTTGCATCCCTTGTATCGGATTTTTCTTTCATTCTTTCCAAAAATGATTAATCTAAGGTTTATATTTTTTAAAAATTCAAAGAGTGTTAGCCACCGAGCTTGTTCATTTCTTACTATATAGAGATGACGTTTTTTTTAGAAAATCAATGTTCTTTATTCTAATATATTGGCTATATCTGCCTTTTACAAATAAGACAATAACATTAAAAAAGGAGACGTGGAATGGTTTTCACTGAGAGGACTTTCAAACAAAGTCCAAATGAAATAGATTTGACCAACTATTGGTCACTATACACTTCACTATGAACAAAACCCATACCGTATCAAAATTGCCTGATTTATGACAAAGTCATAAACAAATATGTCAGACAGCAACTTGCGACAGCCGCTTTATTACATGTTCCTGACCAGGGACAGACACATATATAATGAGGCGGGGTTAAACATGTTTGTGAGCACTCAAACCTCCCTTAACAAGGTTGCCGTGGTGTAGCAATACATCATTTTTTTTTGCAGAGAATGATAATTCATTTATATTTCATTTTATCTGAAAGTTGAAAGAGAATTCATTCACTTAATGGTTCTAAATATTCAATGCGGAAAAATTCTCCTGCCCTTACCTCCTTCCTTCCCTCCACCCACAACCCATCCCCGAAATATTCATCACTTATATGCAAATGCTGACTAATATTGTATGGTTAAAACATTTGGTTGAGACAATCTAAAGTTTGAGAACAGAAACGACAGCTTTAGCTTTTTTTCATTTATAGAAGGGCATAACTCAAGAACGGTAACAGTGACGCTACCCAATAACTTGATCTGTGTTTTGTGGTGATAAGCATTTCGTGTAAGTTTTAAAACATTTGGTTAAGGCATACTAAAGTTAGAGAACGGAAAAATATTTTTGGGACTTTCTGGACGGACGGGACAGACGGGTCGGACGGACATGGGTAATATTTAACGCTACGTCAGGGGCATAACAACAGGTCAGTAAAACAGTGACATGCCTTTCCGAAAGTTACAACATTTGCCAGCTTTTGTATATGCCGTATTCATATTGTATACATGAGGTATGTTAAAGATGTAATAGGACTGTGTTTAAGCCTTATATTGTGTATACATCTTAAATGGTGTCAAGCGAATTGTATTTATATCAAATGCATAATTAGATATTTGAACATAATACTTTATTTTCTTTAAAAAGACGGCAAATAAATATTTGAAATTAGCAAGTTGCCATACAGTTGAAAACAAGTTGCCATACAGTAAATTTGTCAACACGAGCAAGTTGCCGTACCATAGACTTTATTTTTTATGGTCTATATTCTTTAAAAACCATCATTTTGACAACAAATTTTAGTAAATATGATGCCACACTATAATAATCTAAAAAACGTGTCTGGAAAAATAATGAAAAACAGTTGAATATCTTGCCAATGGGGCGACACAGGACGATCGACCTCGAAATTTTCAGGTACTAAGTGGCAAGTTCTTGAGTATAACACAAAATCTTGTCTTAATTTTGTACTTATCGGCCTAATAATTTTAAGAATTATATATCATAAAATCATTTCTTAAGCGGTACCCTCGTCAAATCAGTAGAAATGCTTTAAATTGAATGAATTCTTACCTTGTTTACTTTTTTTTTCCATTTCTCTTCGCTTCGTTAGTACCCAATTTCCGGTGGCGATGATACACAGTGAATGTATCTGGTTCTAGGTGCCATTTATAAGCAAATGCACCGGTTATCTTCTCTTATATACCATAGATCCTTATATACTTACATTTTTAGGATTATGGTAAGATTTATTTTGCGACTTAATATCATGCTGGGCATTTTTGGAACAAGTTATGAGGATGTGGATGGGGGTTTACAGAATAGAGAATAACGAGTTGCTAAATTATAAAGAATAGAGAATAAAGGCCGTATGATTGCCTATATATAGATATAAGAAGATGTGGTATGAGTGCCAATGAGACAACTCTCCATCCAAGTCAAAATTTATAAATGTAAACCATTATAGGTCAAAGTACGGTCTTCAACACGGAGCCTAGGCTCACACCGAACAGTAAGCTATAAAGGGCCCCAAAATTACTAGTGTAAAACCATTCAAACGGAAAACCAACGGTCTAATCTATATAAAACGAGAAACGAGAAACACTTATGAACCACATGAACAAACGACAACTACTGAACATCAGATTCCTGACTTAGGACAGGTGCAAACAAATGCAGCGGGTTTAAACGTTTTAATGGTACCAAACCTTCACCCTTTTTCTGAAACAATAGTGTAACATCACAACATAGAAAACACACTATAAAATATCAACTGAAATAGCTTAACTCAATCAAAGGACATATTAACACCATTGAACATACACTGAACAAATAAATTTAACCTATGATACAATGTAAATTCAAAATAAATAAACTAAGGGAAGAATAATAAAAGTAACATGTTATATCGGTATGAAATGTTAAACAATTTAAGAAAACAATATGCTCGAACAAAATATCAGCCATTTGCAATAATTTTAAACACAGGTAAATAAAATAATTTTGTTGTTAGGTATAATACGTATACAGTTACAATAGAGAAAGGAAATATTTTAACAAAATGAATAATTTTGATGTTCATAGTACGAAGTGGAAATTTATATTAGTACCAAACACTTATCAAAGCTGGTATATAGACCAGATATAACCCTGAATAACATTAAATAACAAAAAAGCATTACAATTAGTATCAACAGGTCAAATAAACAAGAAAGTACGATTTGAGAGTACTCGCAGTTACTGACAGCTAGTTAAAAGCCAAAACAATTAATAATAAAAATCATGCATCAGAGACTAAAATCAACTAAAACACATCCCAGGGATTTAGTATATTAACGTCATGGACAGTCAAAGAAGACATGACTAGTGCAATGCCAAAAATAAATGTATCGACAGACAGTAGGATAGTTAGGAGTTAAACCTCTTTATAGATCAAAATGAACGTGGGTGTGTCTTTAAACATCCCGTTTGAAAAGAATACAAATTTAGTTATGTTTTAATTTGCTGATGACAAAATCGATATTAGTGCCAATGTAAACTATATTCAAAGATCTAATTACAACATTGGTAAGATAACCTGAACTAATAAGTTTATTATTGATTGTTTACGTCCAATTCATTTGAAATTGTGTGGATAGTTGTCCCTTTGTCACTCCTTATTAAAAAAGAAAGAATAAAGAATAGAGAAAAATGGCATGGAAAATTAAAGAATACAGAATTGAAGAACTCTCCACCATCCTCATGCAGCCATTGCGTAAACTAATGTATTGAAACCGCATTTTTTTTTCACGAGGTATGTGTGTGACACTGTTTCGAGAAATTACAACTAAAGCAGTTGTTAATTTCTGTGTCTCTTGTAGAGAGTTGTTTCATTGGTATGGTGGCCAGTTAAGGCCATTTCGCGTTTTCGTGATTTCGCTTTTCATATTCTAAAGAGCGAAAACGCGAAGTCAAGCATGCAAAAATGCTAAAACGCAAACGTAAAAATCGCTAGGTGAAACCATTTCGCGTTTTCGACTTTGTGTTTTCGCGCGTTTTCGTGTTTTCAAATTTCCGTTTCGTGTTTTCGACTTCGCGTTTTCGCATTTTCGACTTTGCATTTTTGCATTTTCGACTTCGAGTTTACGAAAAACAAATAAGACTGATATGAACCAAAGACAACCATTGAACTACAGGCTCCTGACTTGGGACAGGCACATAGAGTATTTGATGGGTTAAACATGTTGGTGAGAGCTCAACCCTCCCCTAACCTGGGACAGTGTTGTAACAGAACAACATAAGAACAATCTAGAAAAATCAGTTGAAAAGACTTTAACTCAACAGATCGATACAATGCAGAAAAACATTAAACAAAAACACAGACCAGACGCGGGAGGGTATTTATCCATCCCTCATCCCTAACAACAAATGACACTCAGATCTGATAGTACTCACAGTTACTAACATCAAGTTCAAAGCCAATAACAACTAATAAAAAGCTCATGTATCTAAGACTAAAATATAAAATAGGTCACATCCAAATTCCAATGGATTTAGTATAAAGACGTCATTAACATGAACTTATGCAATGCCAGAATATAGGTATCGACAGATTGTAGTACCGTGAAAGTACATATGTCGCAGTATGACAGCCTACGGAAGCCGGTTCTGTCAAGGTTGAGTTTTAATTTTAATTCGTTATAACGACTGAGCAAACTTGTTATAACGACTAAGCTTATCTAACTAGTTATAATAACTTAACAACTCCTTGTAACGACTTAGCTAACTCGTTTTAAAAACACCACTAACTCGTTTAAACAACTAAAACAACTCGTTTAAACGACTTAGCATACTCGATTAAACAACTTAACTCGTTAAAACGACTTAGCTAACTCGCTATAAAGACTTGTGTTTATATGTCTTTTGATTGAGTTAAGCAATTTTAATTGATATTTTATATTGTGTCTTTCTATGTTGTGATGTTACACTATTGTTTCAGATAAGGGTGAAGGTTTGGCACCATTAAACCGTTTAAACCCGCTGCAATTGTTTGCACCTGTCCTAAGTCAGGAATCTCATGTTCAGTAGTTGTCGTTTGTTGATGTGGTTAATAAGTGTTTCTCGTTTCTCGTTTTTTATGTAGATTAGATGGTTGGTTTTCCCGTTTGAATGGTTTTACACTAGTAATTTTTGGGGCCCTTTATAGCTTTATGTTCGGTGTGAGCCAAGGCTCCGTGTTGAAGACCGTACTTTGACATATAATGGTTTACTTTTATAAATTGTGACTTGGATGGAGAGTTGTCTACTTATTACTACTTTCCTGGACTTAACTATAACCCCTAATGTATTGGTCCTGATTTATTTCGATTGTCTTCTTATTTATAGATTTTTAAATGTCGACTATAATTGCACATTAATTAGAAATAAAGATTGAAATGATGAAGACATAGTCTTTCAATCAGTTTAATTGAAGTCTGGAGCTGGCATGTTAGTAACTGCTAGTAGTCCTTTGTTAATTTATTTATTATTGTCATTTTGCTTATAGTTTCTTTTGTTACCTATTATGACATCGGACTCGGATTTTTTTTTAAAAGAGTTTAACTGTATGTATTGCTTTGTGTTTGTTTTTTTCTACATTGGCTAGAGGTATAGGGGAGGTTGAAATCTCACAAAACATGTTTATTTTTGCGCCCCGCCGCATTTTAGTTTATTTGTATGTTTTGCCTGTAATTTTGTTTGACTTCAAAGGTCTGAATTTACATGTCCTTTTGGTGTCTTCTGTTTCATATTTTGATAATTTTTCTACTTTATTGTTTTCAATATATTAATAAGTTAATATAATTTACATGTATTTAAACAATATCACTTTAGAGTCTACTATATAAATAAAATTTAAAGACAAACATACCCTTGATACAAGATGTATGTAGTTTATTATTTTTAGGGAGCTACCATTTGATTTTTATGGGGGCTAGGATGAAATTTGAAAAAATAGGCAGGACAGGAGTTTTGAGTTAAAAAAAGGCAGGATGAGATTATTTGCAAAAAAAAAAGGCAGGATGACAATTTATGTAAAAAAAAAGTCAGGATAAACTATAAAAAAAAGGCAGGACCGAATAGAGTGAAAAATAAAAAGGCAGGACCGGATAGAGGGAAAAATAAAAAGGCAGGACAAAATTTTTCATCCTAGCCCCCCCATAAAAATCAAATGGTAGCTCCCTAAATAATAAACTACATACATCTTGTATCAAGGGTATGTTTGTCTTTAAATTTTATTTATATAGTAGACTCTAAAGTGATATTGTTTAAATACATGTAAATTATATTAACTTATTAATATATTGAAAACAATAAAGTAGAAAAAAGAAACAGAAGACACCAAAAAGGACATGTAAAACCTTTAAGTCAAACAAAATCTACAACATAAGACAAAAAAGACAAATGAATGATGTAAAGACAAACAAATTTTTGAAACACTACATAGCATCATAGTTATCATTATCTGCAGAACTGTAGCTCTTAAAGTCCTTTATATGATATTTTTTAATTGTTTGTGGACCATAGAGTCTGGTGCACAAATAGTAAAAGATATAATACAGTATCTATAATATAATAGCCATTTGATTTCTAAATTATATCTATAATATAATGTAATAGCCATATCCATATCCATATTATATCTATAATTTAATAGCCATATCTATATTATCATGATTATATCTTTAATATAATAGCCATAACTACATGTATATTACATCTATATCTATATTGTACATGTATCTATAATATAAAAGTCATATCTATATTATATCTAGAATATAATAGCCATATCCATATTATATCCATAATATAATAGCCATATCTATATTATATCTATAATATAATAGCCATATTTATATTTATATCTTTGATAGAACCATTTAGATAAACTGTATGAGTTTGATATCTGGAAGAGTTAGCATATATCTTGTTCACCATCATGTAAAATATGTGGAATTAACATTTCTAATTGAAAGTAAAAAGTCTCACTAGGGTATAAACTAGTTGATGAATAGTGTTGGTTTTTATATCTGTATTTGCATATAAAATCATGATTTACCATTGCAAAACAATATCCATCATTCATGAAATTATACTACTCTAGATATGTGTCCTTAACTAGCGTACAATATTTATTTTTGCTTTGAATGATCCAGTACTAGTCATGTTCATATTGATATTATGTCTTCATATAATTTCAGTCAATGGAAATACAAGGAATCCAACATCCTAGCTGATTTTGCAATTTTTCATACAGACTATGAAAACACTACTATAGTGTTCTTTAATTCTTTAAAACGTTGCACATGTTGTAGTGTTGTAACACATTACTTTTCATCAACTATATGTACAAAATGAATGAAAGAAGGTAAGATATTAAAGTAATAAGTTATATTTATATAGTTATTTTTACTTGTGAGAAAAGTTGCATGTAATATTTCATGGAAAATATTCTTTCTTCTTCCTGTATGTATATTGACTTACAAATGTAACTCTGTCTCAAATGAATTGGAAGTTCAAAGATTTAAGAATACAAACAAGTGCACATGTACATAAACAAACATTAAAATATTATTGTCTATAATTAAAATTGCCAAGTTCTCAAAATATTTTTATAGTCTACAGCTATTGCTATTGATCAGTTCTAGTGATATTCAGTCATGTATTTGCAGATTTTCATACTTTCGTACATGTACATGTAGGTGTAATTTAGATTGAGCAAAACTGCATGGAAAAATGTGCTTGAACAGTTTACATTTAAAATATTGATGTACTTTGTAATCAGCAGCATAGGCAGATCCTTTGGGGGCTTGGCCCCTTTGTGGGAAAAATTTGGTTGATTATATAAGGAATTACTGAAGCATGACTCGAGCGGCCCCATTTGGTCAGTCAGCTGGCCCCTTACAAAAGTTTTGGATCTGCCACTGAGCAGCTACATGTATACCAATATAAAAATACCAGACAATCTAAAACAAGAGAATAAAACAACCACAAACTTTTAATAGTTTGCAATCAGGACTACATTGACCTTCTTGATTTTTGGGTTCCAGACTGACAGGGCTGCCACTTTTAAGAACACACAATCATTGATTATTTCAATTCAAATTTTTAGGTTGAAATGTTTTGTAAAATTTACACATTTAATATATGATAATTTGATAAAGCATTGAAAATGTAAGGGTTTTTTAAACTTTTATTATATATGCAATAAAATGAGATGTGTTATTGTCATTAGACATTAATATATAATTCACATTTACATTGTACTTTTAAATTGCATATTGTATTTTTTCTTATATTGGATTTGTTTTCACTACATGTATAACATTATAATTTCAGGTTAGAATGGAAAACTGGTGAAGACGAATGTTATAATTGTGATCTACATATTGATTAATATGAAGCAGATTTTGTTCTAAAGAGGAAATAAATAAACAGTGTGTTTTATAAAGATGTTCAATTATTAACACAACAACAAAAATATTCAGTGTATGAGAGATAAATGGATATCAGTGTAAATAAAGACACTTTATTTTCTTTTTCTATTCACACTTTTCAGTAAGCAGCTATAAATAGCTACATTACCAAGCTCCAATTAGACTAATATTTGTTTAACCCTTTTCCAAATTATTTGCAATCTTTTATTATCTTGTTCAATTTGGTGGTCCTGAGATATTGGGTTTATAATGTATCTAGTGCTGGCAGTTTTTGTTGTTGTTTGTTTTACTTTTAAGATACATGGTCCTAGGATAAGCAAAGGATACCGTTTGTATGCAGATAAAACTGGATTATCCCAGTCGCATTGTACATTTTTGTGTTTTTATAAGTAGCGTAGTTTGTTGGTGTAAAATCAGGATCCTCACACATTTATAAATGCAAGTGTCAAACAAATAATAGTTGATATGACCAAAAGCAACCAACAACAACCACAGAGTTTCCACTACTTACTTAGCAGGGGCGGATCCAGCCATTTTAAAAAGGGGGGGTTCCCAACCCAGGATAAAGGGGGTTCCAACTATATGTCCCCATTCAAATGCATTGATCGTCCAAATAAAAGGGGGGGTTCCAACCCCGAACCCCTTTGGATCCGCCACTGCTTAGAACAAGGTCATACAGAATGAGAATGTGGTGGGCTTACACATACTGTAAGTGCTAAATTATCCTGTAACCTATGACAGTGTAACAGCTTAACATTTAAGAACAAACAGTTGACACACAGAAATGTCACTCTTATAATAAATAAAAATATGTGGTATGATTGCCAATCATGAAAAGACAACTCTCCACCAGAGACCAAATGAATCTACTGAAAATAACTCATTCATGTCCCTGCATGCAAAAGCTCTTAAAGTCAATAAACCCTGACCATGGGCTGGGCTAAAATCTCCATGGAAATAAGATTTGCTTCAGTTAATACAACCAGATGCAGATCCAGGATTTTGAAAAGGGTCTTGGAGAGTCCCCAACCTAGAAAAGTTTGGAGCGGAACCGGCAAAGTCTGGATTAACCCTAAATGAAGCTTCATAAGAGGGGAGCAGGCACCCTGACTGCCAACTTTTATTCAGCCTCTGACAACTGCATCCCAAATATTATTGACATATGACTTATGGTTCCCCTTTAAAATACATTGCTGACTCTGCAGCTGGAAACAACAAATAAGAAAAGAATAAGAAAGATAAGTACGCATGTTAAAAGGGATGATGTCAGCTTCTTATATTTCTTGTAACATGCTCAAAGAAGCTTCTGTGTGAAATCTGCCTCATAAATAAGGGAACGTGTTTGTCAAGAAAAGGGCACAGTTTGTTAAAGAAAATTCGAGTGTCTGCATCCAGTTTGGTTGAAATACAAAAACTAAACGTTAAACACGCCTATGAGTTTTTAAGATATCCTCTTTCTTGAATGCATGGACGAGGAGAGAATTTTGGTATCCAAGTGAATTGGAAACTCCTAATTCCTGTATCCGTATTGTTTAACAATTATTCACGATATTGAAAGGTGTTTCGTCGGCAGCGAACGATAACATTTTGGAGTAACACGAGCGTCTATATAGATACTTACTTTAATGGTTTGTAAACAACAAATGAATAGAGCTCTGTTCTTGATGAGTAAATACGGGTATATATATTTTAAAACTCCCAAAAGGCATAGAATCTAAATCTAGAGGTATTAAAGAAAAATATTTTATAAACGGTGCCTACCTGATTTTTTTTATGTCAAGCTTCAAATCGTCATAATTTAAAAACGTTACTTTTTCATCAAAGATCTGCAATCCAGATTTTATAAATATACAAATTATTCAACCAGAGACATATATATATATACATGTATATGTCTCTGATATAAAAAATGATTCAACCCTTTTCCAGATTTGTTTCATTGACGGAATATTGGATACTTCCTAAAGAAAATGTGGCATCCTTGCCAAATATTTATATTTTCCTGAAAGTTTGTGCATTACAATTAGCCATTCCAGTGGCAGATCCCGAAGTTTTTATTGGGGGGTCCGTTACAGTCATAGATCAGTGATTCCCTATATAATTAACCTTTTTGTCCCTCTAAAGGGGGCCTAGATCCGCCTATGCTGATTCAGTGAACAATGCGGAAGATAAAGTAGCCAACTTGCATGAACGCTATATATGAGAGGTTCTTCCTTAAAAACATTGGACAGGTTTTAAGGGCAGGATAATTATATGAAATACGAAATTTCGATTATATCCAACCACTGTAGACTTGCATTAGTTATATACATTCTGGAATCGTCTACTTGTTAAATTGTCAATATAGTGAATTAAAAAGAACAGAGAATAAATACGGAAAGATGTGACTGAATAATATGATAAAAAAAAAGAAGTTTTGACATGATAATATTGTAGCTAGTGCTAGCTATTATCTGAGGCTATAATTTAGTTTTGACGTGATAATATTGTAGCTAGTGCTAGCTATTATCTGAGGCTATAATTTAATGAGACTCTCAGAGCCTTCAATGATTATATTATAATACCACTACACGGAGTCCCTTTTTTAATATCCAACATATGTGGGCGACTTGCACCAAATCACATTTTTAGTCATTGTTTTTGTGGAGGCAGAGGATCATTTTCAAGTTTTAAGGGCTTTTCAATGCAGTATTTTGATATCTATAGTTAAAACAAGACATTGACATTTTGTCATTTAAAATCTTCAAAAATTGTAAAATTTTAATCAAATTAATGCTTACACGAGGAAGCAGTGTTACCTTGTACCCGAAATCAAAATTATGTCAATTATGTAAAATCACCGACACTTTTTTATCCTCAGGTGAAAATTAATTTAATTAAAAGAAAAAACAAACATTTTATGTAAATTTCTTGCTGAATATTAATTCATCCGCGTTGAAGAAAATTTTACGATTGTAAAGACATTTAGAATCAAACATTTAATTCCCTCCCGCCCCCGTTTTTAGATATCGTCAGTGGACGAAAAGACATTAATTCAAGAAATATTAAGAACAAACAAACAATCTGCCTTTTTATTCTTGGCTTAGATCATGTAATTTGATGCTCTGAAACATTTTCAATTATACTCCCCCCCCCCATTTTTATATTTTATAATACACGTAGAAAACACTTTAATGGAGTGCATTCGTGTGTTTTGACACACACGAGCACGTGACAATAATTTGTTATCCTATTTTGGGAGTGTAGAAGAAGACCCCAAATAAAAAGTCAAGGGTTCATACACCTATCGAAATAAAAACACCAAAAAACTTTAAGCCAATCGAATTAGAAGGATTATTTATCGGTATGTTCGGACTTTATGTCTATTTATTATGTAAAATCTAGATATTTCCGAAATAAATCCGCCATTGTCTGATTATCATCTGAAGCGACTTAGGCTCCCCTCTCTATGATTTCCCCTGCTAAACTAGTACACATTTTTGTTTAAGGGCAATCTGAAGCACGCCTTCGGGTGCGGGATTTACTCGTTTTGTTGAAGACCCATTGGTGGACTTCGGTTGTTTTTGCACTTTGGTCGGGTTGTTGTCTCTTTGACACATTCCCCATTTCCATTTTCAATTTTATTGAAAGATGTAAAACTGCAAAAAAAGAAATTGAAGATGATATATATTTTTTACTTAAATGTCTAGAATACATCGAAGATTGCAAGCCTTTTTCTATTTAAGACTAATGTAGAACTAAATAAGGGTGCAAAATTAAAAGACATTCACTGACACAAATCTAAATTTTTAAATTTGTCTTGATGTATTATTTAAATGGAATAGGTAAATCACAGAAGTCCATTTTTGGTTTTCAATACATGGAAATATTTGTTGATCTATACAAGTGTGTTTTTGTTGAACAATCTACTGAGCTTCAGAGTTATTACCTCTTTAAACACAATTGTCGTGATTACGAAATGTGCTAAGTTTTCAAGTTCAATTTCGATTAGCGGCAGTGGAATTTATATTATAAACGCGATTTTTAAAGAGTTGAATATTCGAAGTGTCATGCACAGAGAGTTTTTTAGTTATTTTACCGTTTTTTTTTTTTTTTAAATCATTATTATCATAGTTTAAAAGAAGATAAATATAAGAGGCCGAAAGACAAAGCCTTTGAATTTGGATCATAATAACGGGATGAGTACTAGGTAGTGCAGTCAAAGAATTCTAAAATAAATTGATAATTTAATTTAAAACACTGGACACTTTTAATTTGCAAAACACTCATTTGCAAATCCGCCGCCGCCTCAAATAAGAGCTACAGTGTCATGTATATAACCAAAATGTGCGGAATTACATGGGATTCAATAATTTCATTGGTTTTCTACTGTTACTATTATATTTATTTTGCTATTTGATTTATAAAAACATGGGATTTTCAATATCCCATGGGACAGGGCAAAATCCCATGGGATTGACCATTATCCCATGGGATTTTGGTTAAATCCATGGGATTTTTGGTCCCATGGGATAATTGTAGTCCCATGGGATATTTGTTGTCCCATGGGACAAAAAAATCCCATGGGACTATAATTATCCCATGGGATTTTAATATCCCATGGGACAAAATAAAATCCTATGGGATTCAAATTATAAATATATAGATATAAATATACAGTAATGTGTAAGTTACAATGAATGCTGTTTGGTAGTAAAAAGTTTTAAATGTATACTGAGTTTTTTATATTTTTTTATATATATATATATATATATATATATATATATATATATTTATTTTTTTCATTTTGTCACAAACATGTTTTTATTTGTTTATATGACAATAAAGATTATTCTTATTTTGCAATTTGGAATGCATAATAATATTTATGGTCAAAGAGTAAAGTCCTTTCACTGAAACAAAATGATGACATGTCTAAATAAATGAAAAATATTGTTTTGAAATCTTTGTCTTGTTTATTTTATTATGAAAATAGAACTGAAAAAATATTTTATATTCTGACTGACAAGTTTACTCTTTTCGTGAGGTAAGGTTTTCTTTGTTATAGTTTCATTGCAATACATGAATATTCAAACAATTTGAATTATATACCTTTGTGGTGTACATAATATTAAGCTTATATTTGCAAATTCATAATATAAACACTTTTTCTGTTAAAGCTTTAGTTTTCTTTTTCACTGTGTGCTATGTACAATTATTCAGTCCATTATATAAGAGTCAAGTCAATAAATTATTTCATCCACTAGAATATTCCTGCAATTCTTAGACAACACATTTTTCAATCTGTTCTTCAAAGATCTTCCTCCGTACATCTTTATTGGTTGGAGCGATTCAAATGAGAAGACAAATCAAGTTTATTTGGACAACAACATACTAAATATTTTTTCATTCGTTCCTTCTTTCAATTGATAATTACATTGTTGCATTTACATGATCAAGTTCTTATGCATCTATGATCGTGATGATATGACTCCTTTTGTTTAAAGTCATTATGTTGAAATTTCCTCTTTCTAATAAATGTAGGAAAAACACGTTCCATTTCAAATTAATAAAAAGTCGCACTATGGAGAAAATATCAACTTTAAGTTTTCTGTTCAGTATTGATCTGTTGAATGATGACCATGAAAACTGAAATGTCTGACCTACAAATACACAAAACTCAAAATTATCAGTGAAGAGAAATACAGCAATAAAATGGCTATTTTATCATGTTTATGAACACTTTGATAAACTTTCATTTGAATATTCATTGTTAGTACTCGTATTTCAGTGCTTTGTGTCTATGATTTACATATTACCGTTTGTTGTTTGGTTCCTTGTTGCAGTCTTTTGAGTTAAGCCCATTGCAACAAATGTTTACAATTTGTTCAAATGTTGTGCTGTTATTAAAACCACTGTCGGGTATAGGATTTGCTCATTGTCAAAGGCTATACAGTGAACTATTTTGTTAAATTAAGGGGCTCGCAGGTCTAAATCAAATTTTTTCTTAATATAGGATTTCGCTATATTTTCTATAAATGAACTTTATCTTATACTTAATAGAAAAATAAAATAAAAAAAACAGGTCACCGTTCATTTACGCTCACAATCCGCCTTGAAAGAAGCATACATTTTGTAAAGGTACTTTTTCTGTTGAACTAATAGGACAAATAGAGGTAATATCGAAATAAAAAGAACTAAATTACAGAAATCGCTTAAATTTTACAATAGTTTAGTTTAAGTACAGCTTATTTGAAAATGATAATAAAAAATATAGGTCACCGATGAGTTAAAAAAGATATTACAATTCTAATGTCAAAAAATGGCATTTTTGCACCAAAGGGAGATAATTTGGAGCTTTTTCAATGATATATACATGTACATTTTAAAAGTCATCTGGGGCCAAAAGGAATAGATGGTTTTGAATGATTTTTGTACCATATGATAAAGTAACAACAATAAAGTTATAAATAAAATTAGTTATGAAAAAAATTTTTTTTTTAATATTTTTCTGAAATTTTTATACCCTCAAGCCTCCTTAAACACATGTTAAATGTCATTTGATCTCTATTGGAGAAAAGTCTCATTGGAAATCAGACTGCTTCTTATTTTTATATCAACCCAGCCATATTATGCCTGTCCAATATCAGGAGCTTGTACATAGTTCAGTGGTTGATGTTGGTTCATATCCGTTATTTTGTTTTTCATAATTTTTGTTTTATAAATTAGTCTGGTATATTTGAAGTTTGAATTGATGTTTTGTTTCAAATGTTGTTAGTGTTGTCTTTATAGATTACTATATCATGTATAGGGTATGGGTTTTCTCATTACTTACTGGTCATCATTGGCCTCTAATAAGTAATTACAATGCTTACATCCACTTAATTGAACTCTGATGGATAGTTTTCTCATTTATCATACCACATCTTATTTTAATAAGTATTTAATCATTATTCAAGGGCAAAAACTTTTATAACAGTGGACTTACCATTTCGGCTTTATTGACCTCTGTAAATCTATTTTTGTTGATAATTTCTTCTGTTTATAGTTTCCCTTTATCTTTAATGTTCTTGCCCTACACATAAAAGGGAAAACATTATCATTTAATGACAAAAGTAACTACTATTACATAATTAGTAGGCAACTGAAAATTTTGCCTCATTTGTATATAATGTCGACTTGCTCATCATTCTTGCTGTTTAATATTATCATTATTCTATGAAAATGAGGTCACAGTAAATTAACCTTGGCAGACAGACATCTTTTATTCTTATATGACACCTTGCAGTCATTCCATACAACAACAAGTAGACCTATGCTTATAATATCTGATAAAATGACAAAACCAAGAAAACTTAGCATTGACCAAAGAACCATAAAATGCGGTCATGGTTATATGAATCTTCCAGACAGACATGCACACCTTACAATTGTTACATATCCACCAAATATAATCTACCTGTAACTTTAAGCATATGATAAACTGACAAAACAATGCAGTGTTTCATTGACCAATGAACCATGAAAATGAGGTCAAGGTCATATAGAATATGGCTGACAGATATGTGCATCTTACAATCATTCCATTCACTAAATAAAGGGGCCTTATTGCTTACAGTATCCGGAAAATAGACCAAACCTCAAAAACTAAACATTTTCATAGTTCCTTATACCCTGCCACATTCGTTATGTATGTGCCTGTTCCAAGTCAGGAGCCTATAATTCAGTGATTGTCGTTTGTTTATGTGTAACATATCTGTTTTTCCATTTTTTGTACATAAATTAGGTCGTTAGTTTTCTCGTTTGAATTGTTTTACATTGTCATTTCTGGACCTTTATAGCTGACTATGCAGCATGGGCTTTGTTCATTGTTGAAGGCTTTACAGTGACCTTGAGTTGTTAATTTCTGTTTCATTTGGTCTCTTGTGGAGAGTTGTCCAATCATATCCCATCTTTTTTATATTGTCCAATGTACTATGAAAATAAAGTAAGATGAAGCTACTCAGTCAGACATATGTACCTAGTTGACCTTTTGCTAATTTGAAAATAAGAAAATAGAAAACTGGCCAAAAAACAAAAAGGTAACATCAAGCAATGAACCATAAAAATGAGGTCAAGATTGAATAAAACATGTCAGACCAACATGTACATCCCTAAAAATGTTCATACAACGAATATACTTGACATGTTGCATACAATATTAGAAAACCGACCAAAACACAAAAACTTAACAATAACCACTGAACCATGAAAATGAGGTCAAGGTCAGATGAAACTTGCCAGTTGGACATGCATACCTTACAATCATTCCATACAATAATTAAAAGTAAATATAGTAGACACATTGTTTATGGTATCTGAGATATGGACGTGACCACAAAAGCTTAACTTGTTCACTGATCCATGAAATAAGGTCAAACCAAGTGAAAACTGTCTGGCGAACATGAAGACTTTGCAAGGTATGCACATATCAAATATAGTTATCCTTAAATTTTTTAGTATTCTTGATTTCTCTTATAATGAGTAATAGGAATCCTATTACTCATTATAATCATGATAATAGAAATTAAGGATACTAAAAAACCTTAACTTTTTTTCAATGCAGTCACTTAGCCATAAAAAGAGGTCACTCAAGGTCAATGAACATATGACAGACGAAAACTTCATAACATAAGGCATGTATATACAAAGTATGAATGGTCCAGGTCTTCTGCCTTCTTAATATTAGGCTTTAATTAAGAAGTAAGTTAATTAACATTTTATCACTAGTATTTTGGGGTTCGTGAGGATAGAAAACCAGAAAAATTGACACAAATCCTGTGGATGCGACAATATGTGCCATAATATTAGTCCAAATGATAATGACGTCTTGCATGGCTATTTCAACTTTTTTATGGGACGCCGTCATGGTTAAAAAAAAGCCTTGCAAGACGTCTTAATTGTTTGTATTACAAAAAGAAGCAACCTAATTCTTACTTGTTAGTTGTTAGGGCTAGCAAAAGATTTATTTAAAGTCGGTTATACATATAACAATACAACATAAGCTCTGTAGAGCTTTTATCCGACATACATATATGACAAGCACAATACATAAAACATAAAGCTCATCACTGAGATGGTAGTCTCAGATAGAGGGAGACGGGTCAACCAAACCCTATTCAATCTGAATGTAGGACAGAAAGTCACAGGACAAAAGTCACGGTCAAAAGTCACAGACAAAAGTCACAGGACAAAAGTCACAATTAAGTTTTGAGATTATTTTCTTTGAACATGTTGAACAAGAAAACACTTTTTTGTATTTTCTTGAAGTTTTATACATGAAGCAACTTTGAAATTGAAATGTATTCAATAAATATCAATAATGATCAAATAATTGTTATGAAAACAAAATGTCAAAGTGGCTTGGTACTTAAATGGCTTCAATTTGCCAATAAATATATCCTTTGCATGATTAAAAACTAATACATTTTCATTTATCAAGGTTTATGACATGTATGAGCAATTTCCTTAAATTAAAAATGAATATATGTAATAAAAAGAAAATATTTCAAGATCTTTTTCATATATATTCAAACAATTGTCAACAAATTGTTTGTGACTTTTTGTCCTGTGACTTTTTGCAGTGGCGGATCCAGAGGGGTGGTTCCGGGGTTGGAACCCCCTTTTTGGGACGATCAATGCATTTGAATGGGGACATATAGTTGGAACCCCCCTTTTACAATGGGTTGAGAACCCCTTTTAAAATGGATGTTTTGTCCTATCAAATTTGTGACTTTATGTCCTTTGACTTTTGTCCTGTGACTTTCTGTCCTTTTACCTTCCATCTAAATCAGTGAACTGAATAATTGTTTTGCAGTAGTCCGGGTAGCGAGTCGATATCTGTTATTAATCATGCAAATTGAGAGTCAACACTTACACAATACCTTTTTAAAACAAAGAATCACTGATGATAGGGAGTGTAACCGATGAATTGATCCTGAATCAGATAAGATTTTCCAAGTAACGGAGAACCTCTTAATTGAGCACAGTCGCCTGAAGATTTAATAATAATGCTACTAAAATATTTTATTTCCCCATTTGTCGCTATTTTTTCGCTATAATTATTAAATCTCCAGGCGACTGTGCTTTGAGTGAATATAAATAATGACGAGGGCCTCACGAATAAATATAAATCTGAAATACTGGAACATCGATTAGCAGAGCTCGAGCAGCAGAGTAAACTTACACATAAATCTCGAAGTTATTTACGATTAACAGACTGTGCTCCTGAATAAAGCTGTTAAATACATTAATTTGTGTTTTTTACTGCTACAAGATATTTGAATCAAATGCTAATTACGCACTGTTGCTGAGAAGAGAATCATTCTAAGTCAGGAACAGTCTATTACTAACTGTTAACAGTAAGAATAGAAAGTCCCTGTAAAAAGGCAGTCAAATCCTAACAGAACTATAACTTAATGATACATGTATATCAAGTTCCAGCACCTCACCCAGCACACTGAGTTAGCAAACTGGTGTGTGTCAGTCTTATAATATAAAACTGCGTAGGTTTGATTCAACGTTTGTTTGCATATTTTCTTAGGATCGTTGTAAAATTATATCTTAATCCTTCTCACTATACAAATCCTTGATCTTTGTTAAAATACGATTTTAAATTGTTCAATTCTTTCTATTTCTATTTCTAAAGTTTTAAATTTAAAGATAAAATGAATATTCCATTTTGATTTGAGGAAAATCTTTTTGAACTGTAATGACATGGTCAGGCAACTGATTTGTTGCAAAGCTGATTACAGGTAATTATAACATACAGTAATTTTCCATTACGACAGTGCGTGTACCCTCGGTGTGTATAACGTATAGTTTTCTAGAGAACATCCTGTCTACGCGTAATAAAATTGATGACATTACACAAAATTTCTTTTGTTAAATGTGCTTAGGTATCTGTGTCCATTCCCATTTCAACACCACAAATTTAAATAAAAATAAAAAATCATTTATATGAAATAAAGAAGAATTGCGCATTGAGTAAACATAATTTCAAAATTGCATGAACCAACCCTTGAGAAAACGTATACATGTATGTAGATGTGTTTAAAAGACCAATTCCATTGGCTTTATTTCACACTAGGACCTAAGATAACTAGAACTAAGCCGTGGTTGATCCAGAAATTTTCATAAGTGGGGACCCATTGACTGCCTTAGAGGGGTCCCTTCCAGTCATGCTTCAGTGATTCCCTATATAGTCTACCAATTTTTTCCAAGATGGGGCTGGGAAAAACCTAAATCCGCCTCTGGGAAGTCATTTGGTCTGATACACATATATATATATACCTATTATGTACAAAATTAAGAACAGCTTCAAATATATGCATATAAAATAATGGTACGTCTAAAACCGTTCAGGATCTCCTGGGTGCACGCAGGACATAAAAAGTCACTTAGGACATGTATATATGTTTTAGTGAGCGTTGAGGTATACATTCGATTGATAATTTTTTATAATTTTGTAATTTTGTTTTGATAAAATCAGAGACATTTATACATGTATTGAGACATATAATACATGTATTGAGACATATAATACATGTATTATATGTCTCTGATAAAATCAAATGATTGATGTGCCTTATATTAAACGCTAAGGTAACATTGATGTTGATTTTTAATATTAAAAATCAGCGTATTATTTAATATTACAAATTCATTTATTAATATTAAAAAGTCAGACTGAAAATTTAATGTTAAAAATGATTTTTAATATTAATACATGATTTTTAATATTAATACATGATTTTTAATATTAAATATTCATTTATTAATATTAAAAAATGACAGTATTTTTTAATATTAAAAATTCGATTTATTAATATTAAAAAATGATTTTGTAATATTAAAAATCATTTTGTAATATTAAAAATCATTTTAATATTACTGAATAGGAATAAATTCCACAACGGCTTGCCATACAAACCATCTTTATCTATCTATCGACATGCGCCGGTATTTGGGATACGTCACGGATGGCCGATGATCATATTCAATACCAATCATCATTTGAATTTGGTTAATTGATCTTTAATGATTAGGACTGATTGGTGATGGCAGAGAATATGTCTCTGGTGATGGTTATAAACACATAGAAGTAAACTTTTCCAAAAAAAAGTTTCCTTGGAAAAATTATACAAATATATGAATATGCTAAATAATTTTTCTTTCGTATGTAATAATTGAAGACGTTTAGAAATATAAAAACCTTCACATAGCTGGAAAATTTTTCAATTCAAGTTATTTCATTTAAAAACGTTTAGAAATATAGATCTTATTCGATGTGGCCGCTTGGGGATCAAAACCCCGTTTAATTAGGGTTTGTCTACTTTCGTCTATTTATATTGCCGAACATTCTATAATCAAGGATTTGTACAAGCCCTTGCTATCATATAATGAATCTCGTCGCCAATATCACCATAATTACATAAAGTACAGATACAATCTTCTCCTAAATAGTTTGCCATCTAACAATTCCAAAAGAAATTTTGAGTCGAAACTGATCGAAGTACCAAATCTATAAAAATAATCACTATTTTTTGTAGCAGTAGACGTCGAAAATTAAACTGTATATATTCTTTTTCAAAACTCCTGAAATAATTTAACATTATCTATAGACAGCTTACATATGCAAATCTTTTAGAAGTATGTGAGCGTATAGTAAATTTGTTTATTTACCCCCTTTTTCCTTCTATAAAATTTAACTGTAAACGATTTTGTTTCTTAATTTGTGTTTGCTAATTAACTGGGGTTCATGCTGTCAAAAGTCAAAATGTCTCCTTGTGTAATAAGTTATTGATAAAAAATATTTGAAGCCGCCAGAAGAATAAATCATTTCCGAACTAAAATACATTTATCTGTAAATAAAGACAATTCGCCTAAAACATTCTCTCATATATTTAAACAATTGTAAAATAATTAATTCAACGACTTTCTGTCTGTTTACTAATACTTTTCTTGTTCAGTTTTTTATACCCATTGCTCTTCATATATTCGAATGATAAATACTGATCACAAATTTTCCGGATGCTTTTTATCCTATTTTCGTATCGAACTAACATGTTAGCAGTTGAACGGAATTAAGTACTTTTTAGGAATTTACAACTTAAATTTTCAACAACAAAATTCTACACTTTTACCTTGATTTTTTCTCTGTTTCGAAGCCGCCACCGGTGACCCCATAACATAGCCAACACCTCACATGGCGTATTCACGATGTTGTGGTATTGACAATATACAATCACGTTTATCAATATACAGTAAGTAAGTAATTTGGTGTTGAATGCCAGTAGATCAGAATTTGTTAATTGAATTTTACCTGTTAAAGGGCACTAGCTGTCAAAATGTCACCATGAAACCAAAATTAAAGATTTTTTATATATGCATATATGCGAGTGTGGGTGGTGGTGGTGTCATGTATTGGGGATTATGGTGGTCGTATGAGGGAGGGTAGGAGGTCGGGTCTTCATTTTATACCTTTTCATTATTTTGGGGTCCGTTTCTTTCTACTCTTTTATTTGTTGCCAATTGTCCTCTATTCTTTACAGTTCATCACAGCTTTAATCTGTTTTCTATATTTTTGGGCCCATTTTTTCTAGCCTAACCTTTTGACCATTATTCTCTAATCTGTAAAACCCGTTCATACCCTCATTCAGGGTAAACCATTCATACCCTAGTTCACGGTAACCTATTCATACCCTCATACATGGTAATTAAAACAAGAAAAATATAGGCCTACACATATTACTGTACTATGATAGAAAAACAAAGGATATGGGGTATCCATCCATGACACAAAATCAGCACATGCACAGCAAAAAAACACACAATAAGCTTTTATTGTTGTTCTTCATCTCAAATATAAGTAGGTTTTCTATGATACAATATAATTTTATTAATGGTTATATATAAGGCACAGACCATTCATGTTTTGCAGAGGGGAAGGGTTTGTTTCCGTAAAAATAAGACGAAAAAAACTTTTATATGTATGGAAACTTGTGGTTTAATTTCAGAGATTCATTCACTTAAACACAAGTTATTGTCTGAAACTGCAAAATGCTTATTTGGGCCCCTTTTTGGCCCTAATTCTTAAACCTTTGGGACCATAACCCCCAAAATCAATCCCAACCTTCCTTTTGTAGTTATAAACCTTGTGTTTAAATTTTATTGATTTCTATATACTTATACTAAAGTTTCTATCCGGAAACCATCTGTCTTCGGACGACGCTGACGACGACGACGACGACGTGATACCAATATACGACCAAAATTTTTTTAATTTTTGCGGTCGTATAAAAAAAATGCTGTATGCATTGAAAAAAATCGTTTGTTGTTTAATAAAATCCGAAAAAGACTGTTCTGAGACAGGCACATTCCCCAGAAACCGTATACAATGTGAGTGTTTGGTAAAAAAGACATATCTCATATCGATACTAACATTCCTGACACTAAACGTCTATTTTTACATATTCTTTTAAGACCGATTTTAAAGTTGGTGATTTCTTTCCTGATCAGAAGATTTCACTTGTTAATCGATCTTGATCCTGTAATATTGTATTAGAAACCAATAAATATGTTCGTATTATTCCAATCAGCATGTACATGTACATGCAGTTTACATAAATGCTTTTGGATATAGACATTATATATACACAAAGTTGTCAAATTAACACCCATCGATAAGTTGTCATAAATCACACATGTTGAAGCTGGGGTTAATTAACGACCAGTTTAAGAAGTCAAATCAAGCTGTGTCTTGATTTTCGATCTAGATATCTAAATAAGCAGATACAGTAGCAATAAAACTATGTTAGAAAATTTTTGGTGACCTCGACTGGGGTGGGGCCACGAGCCCCTGTGCCCCGGTAAATCCGCCACTGTAATACCAGAACTAAAAACCCACCGAAAGTCCATTTAAGAGGGTAGGGATGTGAATTAACAGAATAGAGAATAACGGGCAAAGAAAAAAGGAATAAAGAATAGTGAAAGAAAGAGAATAATGGAAAAAGTGTAAGTTATTAAAATTATAGCTTAAAAAGAAGACCCACCCCGAGACGATCCTTACTTCAACTGTTATTTGACGCTGCCGAGTTATTTTGAGACAAAGACATGTATTAGTAGTCGACCGGTAGCACTCTTGCATCAATTTGAGGATTACCCAAGGTTAATTTTACGGCGGATCATCTTATTTTGGCTTAAAATAAGCATAATTGACAAGTTTCCTTCCCTGCATTATCGATCGCACATGTAGGTTACAAGAGCGCAATTATTCGTAATGCATTTTCCATAGGGTACCACTGGTGTTCCGTATTTTTTCTCGAAGACTACACAAACTAGGGAAAAACGGATTGCAGTTCCTGTTACTAGAAATGCCAGTGTTGCATTACAACCAAAAAATATATAGGGTCATGCGGCGAAATTGACTTAAAATGCAGTTGAAAAGATCGTCTATTTTTTCGCTTAATGAAAAGGCATATTTTAATGGCTCCGACGTGCAGAAATGGAGGATATTTTCTATACTTCGTAAAATGTGAATATGATTTTCTGCAATTTTAAACCTAATTGGATAAGCTTTCGATTAAATGTAATTCCAATCCTGTATCATCCAATCAGAAGCCGTATAGGATTCTATTCTGAGTACAATCTTGGGGTAAAAACTTGCCGGTAAAATGTAAACAAATAATTGCGCTCTTGTTACCTGTAAATAGCACGTTGGCCTCAAATAAGACATTGATGATCATTGATACATTACAACACTTGTCGTCAGTATTTGAAAATATTGATTAAGAAGGTACAGAAAATTAATGCACGCACACTATTATCCACCACAGGCCTAAATCGTTAGTCCGCAAACAACGAGGGTGATGAAAACCCAGCACTTTGAACACAGCCACCGCATGTTGTGAATTTTAAAGCTTCCCAAATTAGTAACTATCCATTTCTACCCATAGAAAACTTTTGCCTTCTTTTATCAAAATGAAATATGTTGATATTAATGAATGGTATAAAGGTTAAATCAATTTATTCATATATTTGACCGACTAGAATTATTGAATTTAAACCATTCCTATTGTAAGTGATAAAATTAAATTTATATCAGGGTGATTGAAATGAGGAAAGGGGGGACTGATCAGGAGTTCAGGGCCCCTTTTTGGAAAAATTGATTGATTATATAGGGAATTACTGAAGCATGACAGGAGCAGGCCCCCTCTTAGGCAGTCAGTAGACCCCACTTATGAAAATTTCTGGATCCACCACTGTGGGTTTCAGTTGTATTATCTTGAAAACTTTATACCTGTATTCTAAAGTGTAAATCAAGGAAAATAATGTAAATTAGCTGTGCATTGGGGTCTATTAAGGGTATTTTGGGGAAGAAAGAAGGAGGGTTTACTATAGAACCCTATGGGATTTTATTTTCTACAATTTTCAAATGAATATAACTTGTAAACTGTAAGTGATAGACACACGCAGTCTTCAGAAATGATGATAGGACAATAAAACAAATCACATAAAATATAGGGTGAGTCCTGGGGTAATACCACCCCTTCAATTTGAGAATATGTTATTATCTTGTAAACAGTCCAGATCCCCACCCTAAACCATACATATTCTTGAATGGGACGATAAAACAAATCAATTAAAATTAAAGGGAAGTCCTGGGGTTACCCCACCCTTTCAATTTGAGAATGTGCTATTATCATGTTAACAGTCCAGATCTCCACCCTATACCATATATATTCTTGTATGGGACAATAAAACTAATCAAATGAAATTAAAGGAAGTCCCTGGGGTCAATCCACCCGTTCAATTTGAGAATGTGCTATTATCTTGTGAACGATCCAGATCCCACCCTAAACCATATATATTCTTGTAGGGACAATAAAATAAATGAAATGAAATAAAAGGAAGTCCCTAGGGGTCACCCACCCCTCTTGTTTGAAAACTTGTAAACAATCAAAATCCCACTACTAAACCATATATATTCTTGTATGGAACAATAAAACACATCAAATGAAATATAGGAGAGTCCATAGGGTCACCCCACCCCACATGTTTGAAAAACTTTTAAATGGTTGAGATCCCCAGTGGTTAGGTGAAAAATTTCGGATCCCTGATCCCCACCCCTAAACCATATATATTCTTGTATGAGACAATAAAACAAATCAAATGAATATGGGACAATAGGAATGGCGAGTTATGTGAGCTTTGTTTGGGAGACTTCGTAACAGCATCCTGTTACAATTACTTCTTGTTTGAACATAATTTTGGTTTTTATTATGCATGTCTTTCTTCTACATTTTTGGATAAATAGACCCATAATCCGCAAATTGCAAGTTGAACATTCTTCAGTAGGCCTATCCCATCAGAGATCAAATGATGCACAAGTAAGGTATAGGTAACGATATGAATGCAACTATGAGCAAAAGCCTTACCATTGGCGGATCCAGGGGAGGATTCCAGGGTTGGAAGTTCAACTTGAACCCCCTTTTTTCAAATGCATTTGAATGGGAACATATAGTTGGAACACCCCTTTGTCTTGGGTTTGGAACCCCCTTTTAAAATGGCTGGATCCACCCGGCATACCATCTAGCTAGCTATAAAGGCTTTAAAATATGAAATAAATCAAACAAAGAAATTAACGGTGTAGGCAACTGTTTTGAATTTTAAAAACCTTTAATAACAATGTTAAATTTTGTGTGCATTTATTTTGCTTATTTTCAATAATGGATGAAATTGCGTGATTGATTATTGTAATTTAAGAAAAATCTGCATACATGTTATGAAATGGGAATTTGTCAAAGAGACAGCACCCAACCAAAGAGGAGACAAAGAGGTCACCTATGGGTCTTCAATGCAGTGGGAAAATTTCGGCACTGGTCTTCAGCTCATAAATATGTATCAGAAATGAGAATGAGAATGAGATACAGCTCTCAGTTGCATTAATAAAAACCTCACAATAAGTTCTGAATATCAAAATATACAGTATTGCAAGATTCTCTCAAAATGTACACATGGAGCTGAGAAACTGTAAAATTAATCATGCTAATTTAACATTAAAGTCCTCGGAATCAATCTTAATATGCATACTCTTGTACAAAGGAATATAAGTATGCAATAGACATATATGGTCTTCAAAATAAGAGTATCGATGCTATTAATTTATGACAAGATCTTAATCAAGTTATAATTTTGGTTTGTTTAAAAATTTGGAGGTTAGTATGACCTCCTTTTTTTGTGATGATGTTTTCGTTTTAAGTTGGGAAAAATTGTTTGTACCAACAAAAATAAAAACACAAAGTTAATCTAGAATTATGTTTTATCATTTTTTATGTTTAGGTTGTCAGCAAGATGAAAAGAACAAATATGCAGTTCAAAAATCAAAATGTGGATAAGCTGAGGTTCAAGGTCCTACCTTTGCAGATTTCCATATTTTGCATGAATAAATTTAAAGTTCATATCATGGACGGCAGAGAAAGAAAAAAAAAACTTTTCAATTTTCCTGCATCTGAAGGATAAATGTAAAACATCTTGTTTTCGGTAAGTTTTATGCTCTGTTTTAATAGTGTTTGTGCATTCATCTGTCCAGTCCTTCCTCTAAATTGTATCCTCTTTAAGTTTTTGGTGAGTGTTCGCCATGAATTTCAGTAAGTATTTTGTGGATTTACATGTATATCATAAAATTTAGTACTAATATTAATGGGATTTTAGCAAGACATCCTGTCAAATGCTTGTTAATCATGTTTATGTTCCAGAACATATGAGTATCTGGTCTGTACACGTACAGTCTGCCCAATTTTAAGAAGTTGGTCAAGTTTATTAGAAACAAATGTACATTACAGATCAACATGACTGAAATCTTTAATAGATTAATACAAAAGTTTAATAGCAGTTGAAATAAAAACACATGTTTGGTCGAGCTGGTACTAGACAGTACAAGTATACTCAAATGGTCTGACTATATGCATATGGTTGGACTATAAGAGTATACTTATATGTTAACGTCTGGTCCAAATACTGATATGGTCTGGAACATTTATACATGTCTTAAAATTAATATAAAACACATTGGTGTTTGTGAACTTGGTAATAAGTTATTCGATAGAACTATAATGTTTTGGGATATCAAAATAAAAAATATCCCATTTTAGCTCACCTGGCCCAAAGGGCCAAGTGAGCTTTCTCATCACTTGGCGTCCGGCGTCCGGCCGTCGTCGTTAACTTTACAAAATCTTCTCCTCTGAAACTACTGGGCCAAATTTAACCAAACTTGGCCACAATCATCATTGGGGTATCTAGTTTAAAAATTGTGCCCGGTGACCAAGCCAACCAACCAAGATGGCCGCCATGGCTAAAAATAGAACATAGGGTAAAATGTAGATTTTGGCTTATATCTCTAAAACCAAAGCATTTAGAGCAAATCTGACATGGGGTAGAATTGTTTATTAGGTCAAGATCAATCTACCCTGAAATTTTCAGATGAATTGGACAACCCGTTGCTGGGTTGCTGCCCTACATTGGTAATTTTAAGGAAACTTTGCCGTTTTGGTTATTATCTTGAATATTATTATAGATAGAGATAAACTGTAAACAGCAATAATGTTCAGCAGAGTAAGATCTACAAAAAGTTGACATGACCAAAATGGTCAATTGACCCTTAAGGAATTATTGCCCTTTAAAGTCAATTTTAACAATTTTTGTAAATTTTGTTATCTTTTACAAAATCTTCTCCTCTGAAACTAGTAAAACAAATTAAACCAAACTTGATCACAATCATCATTAGGGTATCTAGTTTAAAAATGTGTCCGATGACCCGCCTGCCAACCAACATGGCTAAAAATAGAACATAGGGGTAAAATGCAGTTTTGGCTTATATCTCTGAAACTAAAGCATTAAGAGCAAATTTGACATTTGTAAAATGTTCATCAGGTTAAGATATATCTGTCCTGAAATTTTCAGACGAATCAGACAACCTGTTGTTGGGTTGCGGCCCCTGAATTGGCAATTTTAAGGAAATTTTGCAGTTTTGGTTATTATCTTGAATATTATTATAGATAGAGATAA
This sequence comes from Mytilus coruscus, assembly GCA_017311375.1. Taxonomy (NCBI): domain Eukaryota; kingdom Metazoa; phylum Mollusca; class Bivalvia; order Mytilida; family Mytilidae; genus Mytilus; species Mytilus coruscus. Next base: position 37,599,495 of record CM029601.1, on the reverse strand, counting down.
ACTGTAAACAGCAATAATGTTCAGCAAAGTAAGATCTACAAATAAGTCAACATCACCAAAATGGTCAGTTGACCCTTAAGGAGTTATTGCCCTTTAAAGTCAATTTTAACAATTTTGGTAAATTTTGTAATCTTTACAAAATCTTCTCCTCTGAAACAACTGAGACACTTAACCATTTAACCAAACTTGGTCACAATCGTCATTAGGGTATTTAGTTTAAAAATGTGTCCGATGACCCTGCCTGCCAACCAACATGGCAGACATGGCTAAAAATAGAACATAGGGTAAAATGCAGTTTTGGCTTATATCTCTGAAACTAAAGCAAAAGTATAACGGTTGCATTGATTTATGCATCAATTGTAAATAAAAATATCAGGTGAGCGACACAGGTTCCTTGGAGCCTCTAGTTACTTTAATAAGAAGAAGATTATTGATGTATGTATAACTGTATATAAAATGAGACAGCAAGCCAACAACACAAAAAT